>CM052341.1:20177458-20287950 GCA_028455595.1 Lasioglossum vierecki | reverse complement strand
ATTTTCCTTTACAAAAAATGACGCCAGCGGCTTTGTTTAGGAGTTATTAACAAAAAAAAAAAACACGGACCAATCAGAGCGCGGCTACAGCGGATTGATTCTGGCTCGGCCAATGGCGCCGCCACGCTAAGCGGGACCTGTCGCTGAGTCGGACTCCGTTTGCTCTAGCCGCGCTCTGATTGGTCTGTGTTTTTTGTTAATAACTCCTAAACAAAGCCGCTGGCGTCATATTTGTAAACGAAAATGTCGCTCCAAATGACCCAAGGAACCTCCCATTTCCGGGAAGTACACGAATTTTGGGACACCCTGTATATGTACTATGTATACATATATACAATATACTAACTTCTCCCCGCGGCTTCGCTCGCACAGAAAACTGTTTAATTCCCTCGAAAATTGATATTATTTCTCCATAAAACCATTTAACCCCCCATTCAAATCGTATCAATGAGCATTTAAGACCAAGTATGATGTAAAGCAGACCACAAACAATATGTTCCGCATACAAAAGTTGCAACCCCTGTTCACCTCTTAGAGCTTGAAATTTGTGAAATGCCGAAATAGGTGTTTGATTAATTATATCAAAGAACATTAAGACCAAGTTTCAAGGAAATCCGAATTAATATCAGAAAAAATTAGAACTATTCCGAATTTTTCGGAGTCTTAAAAATTATTGGTTTCACAGACGTTGTAAAATAAAGCGTCAACATTTTCTCCGTTAACTTATAATAGCTGAATTAGCAAACCGAGGAAAATGAGTTTCTAGGAGCTTGTTGTAAAAACGTAAAAGTATTCACTCGAAAAAATTTATTCTTTTCTACTCAACATTCATTCTTCGTATTATGAATATTTGAAGAAATTTTTTTATAAATAATCTTGACAAATAATATTTCTCCGTATAAGGGGTTCTATAACACCTTAACCGAAAAAGACTTCAAAAAAGCACGTTACATGAAATATCCTGCGAAATAAGTTCCGCAAGTTGGAAAGAAACATATTTTGCGCTAATAAAGTAAATATTAAATTAACTGGAAATATTATTCAGAACCACGTGGTATTTTTCTCTGCTCCAGGTTTCCCGGATGTACAAAGATCGATCGATCGGCAACGCGATAAGCATTTCCGTGATGAAGATCGTGCAAACGGACCACGTCTTCGCGCCAAGGGACCCGAAAATTAATGGGACCTCTGCAGCCGATATGCTGAAGAACTTTTGTGATTGGAAGTACCGTAGTCCCGACGAACCGTCGCCAGTACACCATGATGCTGCTCTTCTTTTGACGAGGTACAGCTCGGTTCGTTTTACCAAACAAGAAACAAGACAATTTTTTCGATAATAAAAATTAAGTACACGTACGAATAGGTTGTATGTTTCGCGAATGATTTATTGATTTACAATAAACAAATTCCAGGGAAAATCTGTGCCACTACCCGACGAAAATGCGCTGCGACATTCTGGGTCTAGCCGAGGTGGGACGAATGTGCTCCCGAAAATCCTCCTGCGCTATTGTCCAGGACACAGGATTGGCAGCATCGTTCACTATAGCCCACGAAATCGGTCACGTGTGAGTAACACTATCGGTGGCTGTAAAAGCATTCGGACTTTCGTAAATAAACGCTTATTTCTGTCGAGACCGGCCGCTGACGGCAGTCCGAGCAACTGGGACCAGCTGGGGACTCTATAAATATTGTAGCATATAGATATAATCCACTGTGAGATCGCTATGAAACGTCCAGGATAGATCCGACACGTTAACTACCGGAAGTAATAACTGATTGAACTAATAAAGATATCATTTGTTTATCTGATCAAGTTTCTTACAACTTCACGAAACCAATGAACAGAGGAATAAACTCCTGTTTGATCGTTGTCTCTTTAGTCCAATCAATGAAAACTTGTAGAAGGAAATGGAAGGAACACAATTTTTGACTTTGGGATTTTGTTCGGACTAGTTAGGAGGTAAACATACTAAAAGTCAGTCCCCACTACTAGGAGGTGAGCGGAGTGCTGGGGGCGCGTGGAAGGTCCCTTTTTCGGTTTTTCGCTTATATCTCGGAAACTATGCATCCTAGTGATAAGATCATTCTACACAAAATTAAAGCTGCCAAGATGTGCCACAAGATTGATCCTATTCACTTTTTCGCTATCTCGCATAGTTGCCGTGATATCCACGCTCAAAGTTCACTAATTTTGAAAAAAAATTTTGTCTCACATTTTTTGTCTTATTAAAACTCTATATTATACAGTGATATAACGTTTATATTGTATCATATACAGTTTTATTTCGTACCGCGGTGAGAAATTTGTTGGTGGTTAGCTGTCACCCATACATGTCAGGAGGCAACTACTAACTAAGGTCCCAACCACATCTGGACTTGATGATATGTCCTGAGAGAACGTTGTTTCGCTGTCCCTTCAGTTGGTCGTAGGCGAGAGATGTCCTGTTTGATATTTGCTACGGATTTAACAAAGGATTGGTAACGGGAACCGTCTACAATGAGAACGGTGCGCAACATCCCCCACTAAGTCCGTAGACTAGCACGTATTAATCTGGTCATCAGAGAGGGGGTAAACTGTATTCCCCTCGATTTCCTCGATCTGGCAATTTTGAAGATATTGAAGATTTTTTTCAGAATTATTGAATTTTGAGCGCGGTTATCTCGGAAACTATGTGAGATAGCGAAAAACTGAATGTACCATTCTTGTGGCACATTTTGCCAGCTTTAATTCTGTATAGAATAGTCTTAGTTATGACTAAGGACGCATAGTTTCCGAGATATAAGCGAAAAACCGAAAACAGGGAGCTTCTATGTGCCCTTTAGCATCCCGCTCACCACCTAGGAGTGGGGATTTTTAGTATGTTTACCTCTTAACTAATCCAAACAAAATCCCAAAGTCAAAAAATGTGTTCGTTCCATTTTCCTTACACTTCCTTTTTTTTAAGCATTCATTGACTGGACTACGTGCAATTGATGCAAACAATCTTCGTGTTGCCACAACAATCCGCCGTTACAATTAGCCAAACTTGTACCAAAAGCAAACTTAAAAAGATTATTTGTTAAGATTATTGTGTTCTCTTGCATAATAGTCTCAAACGAAATCATTGGATTACTTCGCTAACTCGTTGGTTCGAGAATGAAATCACTGTTGAAGGATCTGTTCGAAAAATGATTAATGATTAATCGCCGGTAGATAACGTGTTGGGGAAGATAAATGGAAAATGCCTATTAAATAATTCGAAAAAATTATGTAGATTTAGAGTTTGGATACTTCTTGCAGTAACGTTTCCGACACGAAATAATTCGAAATGATCAATTTCAGATTGAGCATGCCGCACGACAACGACAGGAAATGCGACAAGTTCGGGAACAGCTCCGGCCAGCATAACATCATGGCCAGGATGCTGGACAACAACACTTTCCCATGGAAATGGTCGAAATGTTCTCGACATTTCGTCACCGAGTTCCTCGAGTGAGTAACATTAGTTTGATGAACGTTCTCGAAAGTGTCACGTCGACGAATTGACCCTGGAGCCACGATGACGAAGATTAGGCTTCATCTGTCACGTTAAGATTTACTTTTTCTTCATTAAACCACTGCACGTTCATCCATTATCTAATCCTCTGGCAGTTAGGCCTTCGTTGAGCTCTCCCGTGACACCAGCGGAAAGATCTTCATCTATTCGTTGCAAGACAATTGCAAACAGACTTTCAGGAGTTACTCTAAATAAAATAAATTAAAATAAATTAAAATAAAATAAAATAAAAACGTACGGCAGCTTTAACAAGTTAGATGACAATTAGATTTTATGCATTTCTAAAAGAAACGAGTAGGTGGTAAATAGAATAGAAGGAACGTGTGAATTTAATATTGAAGGCGCATTATTTACAGCCTGTTAAAATGATTCAGAGAAGAAATCAATTTTCACGCAACTTCCTTGTCTTGCAAATGATGCAGACAATTTTTATTTTGCATAAAGTCCGCAGTTTAATCCCCATACGTTCCTCAGAGTAAAAATTCATCCGTTTAATATTTTCACATACTGTAAAATTATTCGTCCTTTTATGTCTGCGTCGTGGGATGTATTTCTTTAAAATACGACGCTATAAATGAAACACAATGTGTTGATTTAACGTGTAAAATAAAAATGGGTGAATTTTAATTCTAGTCTATCTTATGCAGCCAATTTTGAGGAGCGTATCAGGGTTAATAATGACTGCTGTTTCAACAAATCTGCTTTGGTGGTGCGAGGGTCAACGTGCAACGAAAGTCGTCCAGAGCGTGGTCCCCCTCGCTGAAACAGGCGTCGCTCAATGAATTCAGTTGGTCGGAAGAGTCGGTGCAGCGAGTTTTTCTGCAATGTCAGTAGATCTGCCGTCTCGGCGACTCTACACTTAGGAATCCGGTTCCGCTGGATTCTAAATAAGCCGCACGCCCCAGATCTCATTTGTTACCGACAAAAATTTGGTCCTTGATGATACGTGGGAACCACGCGCATGAATCACCCTACGATTCGCAGAATCGTTCTGGACAAAGAGCAGAAATTGTAACCAACACCTGCACGAAATCATTCTTTCAACTGGACAAAAAATGAAATTTTAATGTTACACAAGATTCTTTCTTTATTTATTCGAAATGCTCTCGAATTTATGTTTTCATTGTTTTAGTATTCTCTTTCCCAGTTCACAATTTTAAAAATACACTTTGAAACATTTAGCACCCACCAATTTTTATAAAAAAACGACATATCAGAAGTATTTTATTCGAAAAATATATTTTGCAACGTTGAACATTGAACACTGAACGCCCATCCATTATCGTAAAGGAACAATATCAGAAGTATTTTATTCGATAAATACATTTTGCAACGTCGAACAGATTTTGATCTCTGTCTACGTTCCATCGAACGAACCTGGCCGAACTGTGCTTCGTTCGATCAGGGAGCGAAGTTTAACGTTTGCAAGTTTCCTGGGATGATCTCCGAGGTTTGTTTCAGATCGTACGAGGGCACGTGCTTGCTCGACAAACCTGATCGAGCGGAAAGTATAGACATGAGTAGATTACCCGGTGAGAATTACACGGCGGACCAGCAGTGCGAGCTAGCGTACGGCGCGGGGTCCCGTGTCTGTACCACAATGGTGAGTCAAGGTAAGTCACGCACTCTTCTAATTTCTAAATAGAAGCCTGTTAAGAACTCCCTTGCAAAATCCCAATAAAATTCCACTGGTCAGAGGAGAGGAAAAGGACTAGAAGAGGAATCAAAAATAGCTCCCATAGCTAGTTTACATTATTGAGTCGCAACAATTTCCGTCTACAACAGCAGACTAAAAAAAATAATTTTACAGTTAAAAATTATTCATTTAATAATACCCAAGGCCCCCCGATACATACCTGAACACACTCCCGTCCATAAATCACCGGGCTTATCTTCAAAGAAATGCTAATTAAAGAATACAAGCTTGTTGTTTTTATTCTTTTACTTTGTTTAGACTATTATATGATAATAATATATTTGATTGCAGAATTAAATATATACATATACTATATTTGAATAAATGTTGAGAAAAAGAGATTGAGGAATAGTGGAATGATTATGGAATGATAGTTCTACAAGCATTGTTTTGCACGCAATATCAATGAAAAATGTCCTAAATCCTTTCCATAAGTGTCCGGTGACTTATGGACGGGAGTGTATGCAATGCAGATCTCCAAAGTTCCATGAATTTCCTGACTTCTGGATTGACGAATCAGAGCAAGGGGGGGGGGTGCGTAAGGAACACATTGATTATACGTTGCTATTATATGATAATATACAGTACATATTTCACTGCAGAATTAAATATATACGTATAATATTTGAATAAATGTTGGGAGAAAAGAGATTTAAGAATTGTAGGATGTTTATGGACAACTCTAAAAGCATTATATTCCACGCAATATCAATGAAAAATGTCCTAGATCCTTTGCATAAGTGTCCGGTGACTTGTGGACGGGAGTGTATGCAGTGCAGACCTCCAAAATTCTATGAGTTTCCTGATTCCTCGGGTTCGTTGCTTGTTAACGGATGAGGGGGTTGACGAATCAGAGCAAGGGGGGGGTGCGTAACGAACACAGTGCTCAAGAATTGAGATAAACTGAGCGGTTGGTTGGTTATCGGCCAGGCAGTGTGCAGGAGATTGTGGTGCACCGCACCGAATTGGGATAACCAGTGCCATACCGAGCACATGCCCTGGGCTGATGGAACTTCTTGCGATACCAACAAATGGTGTATCCGCGGCGAGTGCATCCACCGCAGCATCCTCGAACCTGTCGACGGCCAGTGGGGCGAATGGGGAGGCTACGGCGAATGCTCGAGAACCTGCGGCGGCGGTGTCCAGAAGAAGTACCGCGAATGCAACAATCCTCCTCCGCAGAACTATGGCAATTACTGTGTCGGCGCTCGCGTCAAGTATCGCAGCTGCAATCTCGAGGATTGTCCAACGGGAAGTCCCGATGTAAGGTAATTGCGATGCGCTTCATGATCGATTTGTGAGTCGCTAGGGGATCCTTCATGCGAAAATAAAAATTTTCCACATTAATCACGAAGCAGTATCGCCAGAATCGACCAATACTATATCTTCTACTGTCCCATTCCAGCATCATCAACATACTCAACATCCTCCATTGACCCTCAGGGTACATGTTTCTCAGGGTGAAAATTCACCGATTTACCTTTTTTACGTGTTGTAAAACGATTGATTTCTTTTTGTCTGTGTCGCGAAATGTATTTCTTTGAAATTTCCGCTATATTCGTAGATTTGAAATGTGAAGTGGGAAGGGGTGAAATATTATTCTAGGATTTTATTAAAGGAGGATTAAGACCGTACACTGGTCACGTATTAATCTGGTTATCAGAGAAGGACTAAACTGTATTCCCCTCGATTTCCACGATCTGGCGACACTGATCACAAGATCCAGGAACTAATCCACTTGTTTTATCTGTTTCGCAGGGAGATACAGTGCGCCTATTTCAACAATAACAACATGAACATACCGGAGCTGCCGAAGAACGTCACGTGGAACGCCAAGTACAACAGAAGTAAGTAATTGCTGGTAATGAAAGCAGAAAAGGTGAAACAGGAAGGTGGGCATATCTTAACTGCAGAATGAAATGTTTACGTTATATTAATTAATTATTTTGAAACTACACGAACACATTTCTGGTTGGAGGTGATCGAGTAAATGAAAAATTAACTCGTTGATTTTCGTTTCCAGTACTGCCGCACGAACGCTGCATATTATACTGCCAGGTGGAAAGCAATCAGTATTACCCACTGCAGAGAAAGGTGCTCGACGGAACGCCATGCAGCAAGGACACCTTTCACATGTGCGTGAACGGCTATTGTCGACCAGCGGGATGCGACCGTGTGTTGAACTCGGACGCGAAACTGGACAGTTGCGGCGTCTGCAAGGGCGACAACTCCACCTGTCAAAGGATCTCCGGAACTTACAATTCCACCCAGCAAGGGTACACGAGAGTGACAACGATCCCGGCAGGAAGTCGCTACATCGACATCAGGCAGCACAGCTTATTGAAATCGGAGGACGATCAAAATTACCTCGGTACGATCCTTCAAACACGATCCAAACCTGCAAACTGTTTTTACCCAAATCGCTCATGTTTACTCCAGAATTGCATATGATACGAAAAAAAATCGTTTCGGATCATTGTATTTGTTTGACGTTGCAGTAACGTCACAGATACTCGGATAAACGAAAATTACCCGAGTACCCAGGCCTCTCACGAGTAGACTGACGATATGTTCATGGAATTTTCAATTTTTCTAGACTTTCTCAGAAACCGGTACCAAACGAAATTCTATTTTCATTGGTACAGTATATTTTCTATAGACGCGACAATTTCTATTTGATAGATTCGACCAAGAATATCTCTCCCCCCCCCCCCCCCCTTCCCCAACTTAGTAATCTAATCTCGGCTCGTATATCGGTATAGAAAAGAAAGAGACACGGACAGTGTCTCTCTTTACACGCGCTGTCCTTCTCTACGTACGGCTCAGCCTTTGATAAAAAAAATCACCGCGTAGAAAACCACGCGCGGCAGAAGTGAAACTCTTTGCAATCTAGTAATGAACGATCAAAATTTGCGGCGCAGAAAAGGAAAGCGTATGGATAATGCTATGAACTATGTCTCTGTCTTTACAATTTCGCAGCTTCACAATTTTCTACTTTTTAACTTTAAAATTGCACAATTTACAGTTTTACGATTTGCTGCTTTGGAATTTTATAATTTCGTCGTTTCAAAATTTCTACTTTTCAAATTTAAAATTGTACAATGTTAGCATTTCCCACATTCCTCACAATTCCTCGATTTAAACTTGAAAATTCCTTCAATTTAAACTTGAAACTAGGAGAGGTTGTTGCTCGCTCGCTTCGCGAGCTTCGCGGGTCGGGTTGTAGTAGCTCGCTCGCTTTGCGAGTCGCGAGAGGGTTACTTGTACGCATGGTTAGTAGGGCTTGCATCTATTAATGTCTTTTATTTTGTATGTGACTCTTCACGAGCCACACAAAAAACTTCCCGATTCGTTAGTGGCAGTATATTATTATCATTATTTATTTAGTGTACTTTTTGTTGGAAATGCTAACAATTAAAGGTAATCGAACAGTATTTGATATTAGCTTCTTTATTTCACCGGATGCTACAGCGAACACGTCTTTTGCCTTCTTCTGATTTGATGCAAATTAATAATTTAATAATAATTTAATAAATTTAATAATATAATTTAATAAAATAATAATAAAATAATTTAATAATAATAAAATAATAATTGATGCATTGCATTTATAGTTTCTGATGCTGAGGGAATTTCGGGACACCCTATATATATATATAAGTATGGCAATACGCCCCTAGAAAGTATGACAATATGCCGCCAGCATTTAAAGCAATACGCCGGCAATCGAAAAAAACTAAAAAACTAAAAAAACTAAAAAACTACTGGACCAAAGTGGACCAAAATCTAATCAGCTCTAAGTTACAGCGGGGCACATCGATTGCATCATTTATCATTCTGATCCCATTGTTACTTTTTTAGAAAACGTTAACGAAAAATTTGATACCATAGAAACGGCCATACGCACACACACACACACACACACACACACACACACACACAGACATTTTGATAAAAATAGTCTAAAATGACTACAATGACCATGAATCGTGGACATCTGCAAAAAACTCGATTTTTTATTTTCGGGGTAATTACAATAACTTCCCTATAGAATCGGGAAGTTAAAAATTTCCCTCAATTTAAACTTGAATATTCCTTGAATTTAAACTTGAAATAACTTAAACCCAATGACCTTGAAATGTGAAGATCTGCTAAAACGATTTTCGATTTTCGGAGTCATTTAATAACTTGACTATAAATCAGGAAGTTAATTTCTCTCAATTTCCAATTGACATTTCCCTCGATTTAAACTTGAAATTTCCCTAAACTACACAGTTTCACAATTTTCTACTTTTCAATTTTAGACAATTTTTCAAGTTCAGCATTTTCCAGTCTTGCATCTGTATACATTTATATAGGACAGCGGCAGGCAAACGCCTAACGCACTAGCCTTACACACCGCTCTCAATGGAGAGAAGAAGGGGTATAGGGCGCAACCCGCACTTTTGACCGTTACGCTTTTTCGTGTCGCGAATTCCGTGACGCGAATTAAGCTTGCACCATGCGAAAAGAAGTTTCGCTTCAACAATTGTACTTGTTACGAGCCAGGGCCGTGAGTAGCACGAGTGGCCGGCGAAGGGTTATTACCCTAGGAATATGGAATCAGTTTGTTAGTTAAGGTACGCGGACGAACCCAATGCGAAATTGGGGAGCCACTGGGTAATATAGACCTTTGTTTGGATTAATGGGAATGTTAGTGGGCCTCGTAACTTATATAATATAATTGATACAACCCGAGCGGTAAGATTGTATCGTGTGGGAACGTTCAATTTGTTCGTTTAGGATATTGAAACGATAATTAAAGGTTCAATGAATCTACACGAAAATTATAGTACAGTACAAATATATTCAATTAAATAACGTTCTACATGTGTAATTGTCGCGAATAGAATCAAAAGATAGAAAGAGAAAGAATATGTTTTACCTATTTTGACGCACTGGCAATGCGGGGGTCTCGAGAACAACTTGTTAAATGCCTAATAGATTTTGTACCGGACTTGCGGAATCTATACGGTTAAATTTGATTCGAAAGAGAACTTTAGCCCGATCTTACTGACAAGCGTTACTGCGAGATTCAGCACGATGCGACTCTATACGTGTCTACCGAAGTACTGCCCCCCGAGAGTAAAAATCAGAGGGTTTATATACCCCCGACAGTGAATAGGGTGCACTGTTCAAAATCTAAGGGCACTTAGGGCCTGACTAATAATTCTAGTTTTTTGTGGCTTTCCATTAGAACGGAGCCAGAGCTTAATGGAAAAATTTAGTTAAGATATAAGAGGTTGTCTAGGACGCTTCCGTCCAGAGAAGATCTGGAAAAGATTTCCGTGGGAAACGAACGGAAGATTTTCTCTATCCGTAACATACTAAATTCTGTTGTACGATTTTTGCATAAGTGCATGGGTCTACAGGTCTAAAAAGGTCTACAGTATAATCATGAGATAGCCGGCTGGCTGAGTACATGCTTATCTCATCGGATAGTACTCGGTTCTGTCTCGAAATAATATGAATAAACGCCACGATCAAACGTTTCAGCTTTGCAAGTGGCACAATGCGGAAAGCGGATTCTCAACGGGAAGTACATGATGATCGCACAGCTGATCAGGGAATGTGGTATCACTATTCAGTACAGCGGGTATAATTCCGTGGTGGAACGGCTGAACAGCACGAAACCAATCGACATTGACTTAATAGTAGAGGTGAGTCTTATAGTTGCAGTAAAATGTCTTCGCAGTTAGAGAATTGGACACAATTCAGTTCGCTAACTGTCGAACGTTTCAGGTGCTGTGTGTTACGGGTCAGCCGCCTCAAATAACGTACGAATACACGATATCGAAGAAGATCCTGCGCAGCTATACTTGGATTCTAAGCAACTGGTCCCAGTGCAGTCGCGTGTGCGAAGGGCTACAGTACCGTAAGGCTGAATGCAAAAGCACTGAGCACAAGGTCATTGTTCCTGACGAGTATTGCCTCGACGAGGAGGAGAGACCTGAGGAAGAAAATCAGCCGTGCAATAATCACTGCCATCTGAAGTAAGTCTAGAAATAGAATTTCGACTAGGAAGAGACGGTAAAATGCCAATATTATACGATCAAACAGGAATATCGATATCAATGTAATTATTTCAGATGGCGAACTTCAGTGTCGGAGTGCTCCAACGACTGTGGTCCAGGAAAACGAACGGTCACGTCAAGGTGTATTCAGACCTTCTGGAACGGGGATCCTCCTCGATCAATTCCCACGCAAGCTTGCGCTCATCTTCCACGGCCCGAGGAAGACGAAAACTGTACAGGACCCTGCGAGAATGTTCACTGGATCTACGGGGAATGGAGCAGCTGCGACGTCACCTGTGGTGTTGGCGTGCAACACAGAACAGCCGGCTGTGTGGACTCGAATGGGAGACCCGTGTCCGACAGCAATTGTCCTAGACAGGAGAAACCTCTGAAGAAGACGTGCGAACTGAACGCGTGTCCCAAGTGGGAGTTTGAACATTGGTCACCTGTAAGAAATCATACTTTTCGATAGTCTTATCACTGTTTTCACTAAGATCACCGAAAAATAGAGTTAGCGGGACACCCTGTACATCCATATTTTGACGGAATTCATTTCAACTAACTGCACAATTGGTTACAGTGTTCGGCAACGTGCGGCATCGGTAAACGACAGAAACGTTACTCTTGTCGTGTGGACGGCCGTGTAGTGTCGAACAGCTTTTGTGGTGATTCGCCTCCTAAAGTTATGGAGGTGTGCGATACCGGGTCTTGCGAGCTATGGCAACCCGAAAACTGGAGCTCGGTACGGAACTGGATGATTAGACTGCGGATTCGATGCATTTATAACAAAAATTAACAGTTTTCCTTCCTTGCCTCCAAGTTTGTTGCTCTCGTTTTTTCTGGGGTCTGCGACCATATGATCGGCCTACTCCGATCATTGCTCCCTACAATATTGTGAACTCGTTATTAATTTTGCATAAAAAATCCGCAGTCCATTATACATATGCTTATTACAAACATACTTCTATTGTATTATTTTTGTACAGTGCTCGGTTACCTGTGGCAAAGGTACAAGAAGCAGGAAAGTCATTTGCAAAACTCTCAGCGGAGCGGCAAGTTCTAAATGTTCCACTTCCAACAAACCGAAAGAGATCACCACTTGCGTACTTAAACCTTGCACAGCGATTGTACGTGTCTTTTCCATTGTATCGTAGCAATAAATCCGCGTTTTAATCATGCGATACAATACTTTGTTACAGGCAAATCTACCACCGACTAAATATGTTCCCGGCCTACCGAACGGAGACTTTTCACAGCAAGGTAACGAACTTGGCGACATTTTCTTCCATTCTGGGTATAAATGGAAGGTCGAATCAGCCAAGAAGGTTGGTTACTCTCATTCTCTCGTTATTCGCATTATCTACCAGCGATTATTTCGTAATTCTGTCGGGTAGATTCCAGTGAACGAAGAATTAAATATGTTTATTGTTTCAGTGTTCCAAGCCATGCATCAATGGCTATATGCATAGAGACGTGAAATGCGTTGACATTAGGACAGAAACTACTGCTCCTGATAACTACTGTGACAAAAACAGAAAACCGTACAGAAAGATTCCTTGTATCCGTCATGAATGTCCAATGTGGAACACCGGTGCTTGGGGACAGGTGTGTCATCAAATATTTTGCAAATCTGAATGACAGGGTTGTACAAGCTATTACTGGCCAGGGTTTTTTTTTAAATAATTGACAATGCGTTCTTATGTGTCCAGTGCGATGCAGAATGTGGTAGCGGATTCCAGTACCGACAAGTTAGCTGCCAGCATCCTGGGGGTAAATCCTTACCGGATGAGAAATGTCACGACGTCGAGAAACCGTTGATATTGAAACCGTGTAGGAAGAGCCCCTGCACGAATGATCTGAACAACAGAAAGCATCGTATGGAAACAAATATTTTCCGAAAATGGGAAGTCTCTAATTGGACAGCTGTAAGTATTAGTAATTATTGTCTCCAGAGGTTAAACATCCTCGAAGAACCGTATTTTATTGTGTCTGGCATGAACGGAAATCGATCGAAACTTTAAACGGTGATGTTCAATTTGCAATCCATCTTTTGAGCCTCCATTTTTCCTCCAAAGTTTTAACCCATTATTAGAGCCAGTTGAACATCTCCGAATCTAAAGTATACTTGAATACCTGTACCCCTGTATTTATGTTCTACCTTAGTGTTTATTATTTCTGAGAGAATAAATAATATTATAGAGATTCCACGAAGGTAATGTAATCGAATATTTGGTGTAACTCGATGTTGAGTTTTATTGTCAGTCTTTGATATTGTCGTTGTTGAAATCGATTTTACATTGTGCTCTGAACAGCATGCGAACAGTTTACCTTGTAGCGGTTTTAAACATTGATGTTCCTCGTCGTTTTGTGTAAACATTTAGGCTTTCATTCCATCCAAATGCTATTATTTAAACGAGTAAAAAATTTTCCGATTGAGTAGGCAATCCCAGCCCAGCAAATTCGTCAAATATTGTTATACAAATAATCTGATCAATGCTGGGAGATGTTATCCGGTTCGAAAGTGTACGAGTAAAGTACACTTCGTACAGGTTAAACGAAACCGAAATTGTTGCCCGAAGTATCGTTACGTGAGTCGTGGGGGGTTGAAAAGTTGTCAGTGGCAGTTTGGTCGAACGAAGATATTTTCCAGTGTTCGAAATCGTGCGGTAGCGGACTACAAAGACGAAGGGTGGAATGCACAATGAGGCGAGGAAATCACGGACCAGTGACAGTTAAGGATGAACAGTGTTCGAGGCTCGGTTTGACTAAGCCAAGATCGCAGAGACCTTGCCGACGCACTGCTTGCGACTATATTTGGCAGGAAGGCGGTTGGTCTGAGGTACTTGCCTCCATACCTCGCCATTACGATCTACCGATCATGTTTTACATCATCGCCTGTCTCTTATTCATATCGACATAGTAATCTGAATAGTTGTCTTGTTTGAAAGATATCGTCGAGCTTATTGATGGATTCACCATCATAACAGTAAAATAAGCGAATCACTTCCTCAGTGTAAAAACACTTGTTCCACCGAATTCATCCGTAAGCTTGATTCTGTATGTTCAAGTTGGGAATTTGTTTTATTAGACACTCATCAGAATGTCGTGCTACATTGTGTGCATTGAAGAATAGAAAACGATGAAAGTTTGACGAATACTCTAATTATGTACATACGAATTACACGCTGATACTCAGAATTGTGTTGCATAATATCGATTAATCTACTTCTAATCGCCTAACGGATCCATAGTAGTGATCATCGCGTTGGTACACTAACTTCACCGTGGTTCTTGGTATGTTTCCACCTTCATAGAGTGATAAATTTCCGAACGGGATAAACGAACGCTCATTTTAACTCGGCTCAATGAAATCAGTTGTCGGAATATTTTAGAGTTGTGTACAATATGCAGGACATTCCATTTGGGAGATCCTATATATTTTCAAAGATTTTGGTACAACTACCCAGATAGTCAAGCGACTACCAAGCAGAAATCAAGCCCGGCGTGCCGAGGGCAGGTATCGGGAATTATACGGGCCGAACGTCGCTTGAACGTGCTCAAGGCACACGCTGACTGGAATCTGACTCAGGCACGATATGACCGTGTGGGCTCGTAACGTTCCCTGGGCACAAACCGAGCACGAGGTTGTTACGAGCCCACACGGTCATAAGTTCCCTGGTCAGAATAGAGCATATTTGCTATCTGGGTACGCTGAAAATACTCATCTTGAGATAGGTATAAATTATTATTATCGTCAACGGCACTATATGTGTTTAATCAACTGGATTCGAAAACTGTATGATGTTTTTGTGCAGCATGCGAATGCGCCGTGCATGACGCGAATAGCTGACATAACAGAAGTTTAGCATTAATAAATCATTTACAATTTCCTTTGTTCCATTTCAATTTCTCTATGCAAATGTACTTATGTTCCATTTTTTTTTACAGCTTCTACAGTAGTGCATATCGCACTGCTATTTTCAAACCATTACACATACGTTTCCCTTGTGTATAATCAGTGCATGAGCATGAACCTCTCATATCTACTAGTCGTTATAGATCGTAATCATTGTGAATAAATTGTGTATATTTTATTGTTTATAGATTATAGATTATATTGTCTACTACATAGAGTTACATTCAATTGAAGCTTATCTGTTCGAAACCATGATCATGATTCGTTTGACAAACTAATGTAGCAGACACTATAAACTTAAATCATTCTGAGAATTGCTATAAGAATAGACATATTTGTTTGAAGTGTTCAGCAGAATGTGGCGAAGGAGTACAACATAGAACAGTGACTTGTCATCATACCAACCGATATGGATTAACAGATCCCAGTGACAACTGCCCGCCAGATCAGAAACCGAATTCTCGACAGATCTGTAAATTGCGAGAATGCGACGACAAGTATTATTGGTCTCCTGGCCCATGGAGAGCTGTAAGTGTTTTTATTGTCAAGAAATTTGAAAGACAGAAATTATCATAATTAACAATTAAACCATGAATTTCAGTGTAGCCATGCCTGTGGTCAGAAGGGTCGTCAAACGCGAAGATTGTTCTGCTTGAATGCTAGAACTCACAAGAAGGTGGCTCGTAGCAATTGCCCGATAAGATTCAAACCGCCACGAAAACAGAGGTGCAACCAAATAAAATGTAACCCGATGTCTTGCCTTGAAGCGAAAAAATACTACAGAAACAATTCGGACAATGAGTACAGCTTGTTCGTGAACGGAAGATGGATGTACATTTATTGTCACGATATGATGACCAACGACCCGAAGGAATACTTGACTTTGCAAGCTGGTTTCCGCGAGAACTATGCGGAGATCTATCATAGAAGGTTGATGTTCGAGAACGCTATAAGTAGACTGCAGAAATTTATGCATTTATGGCTTCGAAAAATTCCACAGAATTTCCCAGTCAGCACGCCTGCTCTGTTTCTGCAGGGCCACTGATCAAGCCTGTGCGCGCAGATCACTTACAAAATAACCGAGCCCAGGCTCTGCAAGCCGGGCTCAAAATCTGCACAAATGCAAGGGTACGGTATTAGCGGTGTTATTTGATAATAGTACAATCACGGGTTTTTCCAGTAGTCAAAAACGCTAGATAAAAGATCAATCTAGGCCACAAGCGCCCTCCAAACTCTTATGTTTGTTCGTATATAAGGGTAATTTGTATTATTCGGAAGCATATATGTGCGGCCTGCCCTGTATTCTGTATAACTACGGCAATCGCGACATTAGTGCTGCCCTCTTGCGGAGGTAGATTCCTTTTTCCAGGATTGCAAGTGTGCATTCTCATTTCTCGATAATACAATAATTTGATTTTTCGCTAGTCAATAACGCTAGACAAAAGATCGATCTAGGTGCGATCTTTCTCAAAACTCCTAATTTTTACGTTTACGAGTCGCAATTTGTATCATTCGGAAGCATACAAATGCGCACAAAGCTATATTTTTTCATGACACATACACTGTCGAATAATTGAAATTATCCTTGTATACGGAAAAATATAAGTTTTCAGGGCGCTTGTGGCCTAGATTGATCTTTTATCTAGCGTTTTTGACTACTGAAAAAACCCGTGATTGTATTATTATCAAATAACACCGCTAATACCGTATTCTTGCATTTGTGCAGATTTTGAGCCCGGCTTGCAGGGCCTGGGCTTGGTTATTTTGCAAGTGATCTACGCGCCAGGCTTGATCAGCGTTCCTACAGAAACTGCCGACTCGGCCTAGATCAGCTCAAAGCAGTGCATGCAGTGATGGTATTGTTGGCGCTTTTCGCGCGCATGCGCGACGATTTTAGCCTCAGACGGCCTCAGTGAAGTACGAAGATTGGGTAACTTGGACGCTCCCTCGCTAATTTCGCAAAAGGGTATAGCCGGATAGTCTCCCACTACTTTCGCCTCAATAGCTCCCCACAAATTTCGGACATAGACACGTCCCTGACAAAACTCGCGCATGCGCGCGAAAAGCGCCAACAATACCATCACTGAGTGCATGGATCCGGGGCACCAATTTGCACGCGATGGCCACCAGATGGCGAAAGAACAGTGCCGTGTGTAGAATAAGGTAGCAGAGCGGCCAGAACCCTGAGGCCGTTATATCCTGCTGGGTACTCGAGGTACCCCATTTTTCTGTTACTGAAGCTGAAGACGCCGCCATCTGGTGGCCATCGCGTGCGAATTGGTGCCCCGGATGCATGCACTGGCTCGAAGCGATGTTCGGCACGGAAGCTGCAAGTCAGGGGCCCTGCAGGCTGGGCTCGGCGGCAGATGGTGCTGACTGGATTAATACGACTTTTACTTATCTCGGATCTATAAAAGCTAACTACCACTAAAAATGAGATTTTCAAAATTGCATGAACATCCGCAGTCTAATTATAATAAGTTAAAGATATTGCTTGTTATTTTGTACAATTTCTTTCGCATGTTTTAGAGTAATAGATCATCAATTGTGTTTATACAACGGACACAGAAACAATAGTTGTAATTGCGCCACTGGTCGAGAAGTCGTTTTCAGTCGAACAATGTTTAGAAGGGTACGGATCGATCTTACTAGATTGGAAATTTCAGGTAAGATAATATTTGGAGTGATTCGAAACATTTGGAAAATAACAATTCACCGCTATGTATGCATTATATTTTTTAGAGAACGATTACACGTTCTCCCGTTCAGAAGGTAAAGACCGTGTCAAGTATGGCATGGTTGGTAATTGCCATAACCGAGCATACTGTTTCCAAGGACGTTTTAGTATTAATTTAAGCGGAACACAATTGAAACTATCGTCAGATGTTATTTGGGAGAGCACGCCTGGAACATCAGTAGAAATTAATAATATTGTAAGTTTGACGTTTGACGTTTGACATTTGATGTTTGACGTTTGACGTTTGACGTAATAAATATTCATTGTATAATGTTGCTCGATTATGTTCCACAGAGCAGTCAACACATTGTCGGAAAGTGCGAGGGTCATTGTGGCTTTTGTAATCCAAAGTTAGGATTAAAGCTAGATGTTCTACCACCTTAGACCATGATACGAGGAGCTTATTAATCTCTAGTTACCTGTAAAGTACAGGTATGTAAACAATATTTTCTTAGTTTGAAAGAAAGTAAGATCACAGAATTCAGAACATTTAATCCTTTAGACTCGAAGCAATTCTAATTCCAAAATCAAGAAATTTCTTTCTGCCCAGAACATTTTTATTCTATGGAATCTTTTTTTATATTGTGCAAACAGTTGAGCTTCCAGAATCTGTAGAATACAGACGAATTTAAAACTGTTTTGAATAATATTACAGAGATTATATGGTACAGAGATTTTTATTGGCGCTTAATTAAGACTGTTCGAGTTTATTTGATGAATATGCGTTTAGATTAAAATTGGTGTATGTTTTGTGTCTCACAACGGAAAATTCACAGCTTTCGGCAGGTAAAATTTCCATTAGTGGATTCGAGTGCATTGTTAAAGACTGGTTCAACGAACACAAGATGAAATCGACGACCTGCTGGTGCTGATGAGCCAATTCCTTGACATCAAGCTTACTCTGTATCATTTTACATAAGTCGTCACTAGTCTATGTGATTTCTAACAATTGAACGTCGTATAATCAAAGAAATGATTCAAAGCAGAGTTAGGGGCCCAGAACTAAGAATAATCGTATGCTATGGTTCAAATTTAACAACTGATACATTAATTTATTACAAATAGGAGTGCTTTTAAGGTTTGAACATTTTATTTCACCGATGACAGAATGATCAATTAATTATTAGCCGCTATCCGTAATCGATGAATTTGAGAATGAAAGATGTTAAATGATGTAAGTTTTTTGAATGGCCAGTTTCACGAATCGTGTAACCAAATATTAGCAAAGTATATAAGGTGTCTTTGCAAGAATTTCAGTGAAACTGGATGAGAATGCCGTTTCAGGTACTTAAGAAACGAAACGCATGATATGAGAAAGAATGTAGACTCGAAATTGGTAAGATTTACGTTTATTTTTCGAAACTGTTCGTAAAATTCTTTCACATAGAATGTCCAGTCGAGAGTTCCATTAGATATATGAATAACATAATATCCGGTAAGAATTGCAGTATTCGTTTTGTTTATACTCATTGAAATATCATAACTGTCCGACACTTGTTGTTTAACTAGAAGACTAATGGAAATAAAATCCAAATTGAACAATCAAGCGGTGTAAGTCTACAAATACAATCTTGTATGAAGCTTCAGAAAAAAAGATAAGACTACACTGCGGTTGAACAGCTTGTATCGGACAGAAAAACTAAAAATTAAGTATAATAGTGAAATTAATTACGTTAGGGAGAAGATATATTGATGCTTTCCAGATCATTAAACTTTCGCTTCCTTCTTCGTTGTCATTCGTTAAGATTATCAAACCTCGAAGCTGTCAATATCTCTGCTCCCAAGCGAGCACCGTGAAGTGTTAAACACAACGTGTCTTTAGTATTTTCATGGCATGTAGTAATTAATTTTGGCGACTTATAATAGTGCAGCGTGGTAGATTTATATAGATACATATTTGGAGCTGGCAAATCTGTATCGTGTTCTTGAAAGCTCCTGATATAGCGAATGATTTAACTTATTGACTTGAGTCCATGGTAACTCGATTATAGCAAACAGCTATTTTATATACCGGATACGTTCTAGGAAATTTATTCTCCTTAATTGAACACCTCCATATTACCAAACTTGGCAACGTAAACCAATGTAAGATCGCCTCGTACCTATACCAAAATACCAAAACAATTCTTGAGTACAAATCTTTTTTTGGCAGAGGTACGACGGATTTCTTCTCGCAGATTGCTCTACGAGAATCGAAGAAAATTTAACCAAGAATAGAACATTTCAGCAAACTGCCATAATTAATAAATTATCAATACAGCGAGATGCAAAATTGAACCGATGAGTGCACTTCTTGTTAACTTTCTGGAGTGAAACCAAAATGAGTTTGGAAACATCTTGATCTGGATTCTGGTGCTTCCTGATTTGATAATTTTTTGAGAAAATAGTTTCATCGGTACAGAGTTGCTCCTCGCTGTATATTAATATAGTGTCTTAGGAGAAAGTAATCTCAGAGAATTCGGCCATATTATAGTCTCTAGAGATGCATAGAAGATTGTAGAAGCCGTCGTGTCTTCCCAATTTGAAACGATTGTATTAGCAAGTTTTTGATGCTACAATGGAACCCCGTTTATCTGGCAAACAGGGATTTACGGGACCGCAAATACATTTTTGTGTACTTTTTATTGATTGCACATTTTATGTGTACACTTTTACAACAACATTGATAATAGAAGACACTACACAATTAAAAGATGGTCTGCACAGTCTCGAATGAAAAGACAGGGATTAAGTCTGACAATGCAGATAAATGGAGTTCTACCGTAGAGCGAAAGACAGTGGTACAGAACAGGTACAAAAATATATTTTGTACAGACTTTTGTACAGCCATACGATCAAAATTTCATATCATTGTCAAGTTAGTCGATATCGCCAAGCGATTTAGTCGCATTTGTAAGAAACGTAGTACTTTTGATAAAGCAGCAAACATTTTATATTTACTTCTAACTCGTTTGTGACAATATTAATACAATGTTTGTCGACGAATGCCAAACAATGACTGTCTAATGATAAAATAATAGTATACATCGCATAACTAAATGTATCCGTATCTTGTATGTATATTATTATACTTGTAGTCGAACGATAGTTTAAAAAAACTAACAACGTGGCAATTTCTCCGATTGTCATCGAGTATTTCTTCTTTTATTATATTTCGTTATATTCCGTATGCGTGAGAGAAGCTTATCCATACATTTCCTATTTGATTTCTCAACAATTCTGTAAAATGATTGCGATTCGTTACTGCCACTATCGAGTATTTCTTCTAAGCTTAAGGACATTGTGCGATTATAAGTTACGATCTCGGTATCTAAAAGTTTTCATTTAATTTCTCTTCTCATACATATTCTCGAAAATTAAACATACAATTCAATCTGTATACAGCAAAGTAACACTGTACAGTTTCATTTAGTAATTTATTAATATATGTATTGTTTAATACTATTAATACGTAGCATAATACAGACATGATTGTTGGTACCAATGTACTGCAATTATTTAATTATATTAAATCTATAAACAATGTGTTCGCCTGTACTTATCGCGCGACCTGTTTCATCCAAAATTGCTTTTCGTTAGAGATCTTAACGTTATTCAACTTCAATAAAAACGCATGTTAATTCCATTTAATTCCATTTAATTTACATGATACAAACGAATACAACACATTGTCGGAATGAATACAACTCGAAGATAAACTTAGATAACTCGTATAATACATATATGATAGTATTTAATCAATACTAAGCGAACTATTTAAAAAATAGCATTACATGTTATATTAATTACTCGTACAGTAATGGATAGTTAAACAGCCGTCAGAATAAACAGAAGAATTCAAATTTTCATCAAACTTAAAATCTGTAACTTTCGATTTAAAAAAACATAATATGTTTCTGGTTCGATCAGGATAATAAATAATCCAAGTGATAAAAACTTAAAATTCCTCACTCGTATGATCGTTCTTACGTATAATTACAGAAATTCGAAATGATTATTTGAATGTCGGTTCTACTAAATAATATGCAGATGTCGCCACATTCTCGGGGATTCTTAATTAATTGGACTGCGGATGTTATTGCAATTTCTACATATTTCAATCCAGTTTGGTGCAAATTAGGTAGAACATTTTTGATTTTTAATAAAGATCCGCTGTCTAGTGGCATTACTTTTAGTATACTATCTACCGATATAATAAATGTCTTTCAGAAAATTTCATAAAATGTAAATTGTGAATTTGTTTAAAACTTCGGAGAAGAGACCGACGCTACTATCTACTGTTTATCGGCCGAACGTGTACGTTTAGTAGTCCGCTCAATGTCGGGCGTGTTCGGATTTATCTTCTGCTGTTCGCTTTCACTTTCCTCCAAAATTATTCTCGGAATTCTAATATGCCAATCTGGTTTGACACCGGACGATCTTCTTCCAGAGTTTTCCTGCGAGGATCCCTGTGATTTCCGCGGTTCCGGTTCCTTCTTGTCGGTGTACTTCTTCGCCTGTTCCTCCGTTAGTTTCTGCAGCAGGATTCTGCATTCACGGAATTTGTCCGATTTAACCTCTTTCTGTTGCACCAAATTCGAGAACCGTTCCTTTGCTTTGCTGGTATTGAAGAAAAACAATTCCCTCTGGCCGGTCTCCTTGTTTTTCTGAATGTGTATTTTGATATTGTCGCTGCGTCTCGGGTTCTTCTGCATGAAAATGTTCCGTCCTGCCGGTTTGGGCTTCGTTTTCATTTTAATCTTGATTTTGTCTTTGATCGTCGGGTATTTTTTCCCCTCGGTTAGCTGCACTATCGGTCCTTTCCGTTCTTTGTGGAACCTGTTCAACATCGCGACTTCTACCTGCACACCATCGGATCTACATTTCTCCTTCAGTTCCTCCAACTTTTTCTTGTCCTGTTTCAACGTCTTCTTCAAAATTTTCGCTTTCTTCAGCAACGCTTTTCTATACTCGGTCTCATAGCGCTGCAATTCTTCCTTCACCTGTTTGTGCTGCACCAACAAACGCTTGGTTTTCGTCGTGAGCGTTTTGATTGTCTTGTGTCTCGTTTCCCCTGCATTCTCCCCTTCGACCGTGATAATAAATTGATTTATCCGTTTCTTCAGCCGCTCTAGATCTACATGAATCTTCTCTATACCCAATACGTCCTTCTCAGATGCAGAAGATTCCATTGTCTACCACGTGACCGGTCTCAAACAATCACATAACCTAACACCGACCTCGAATACTCTCGAACAATATTGTGCGTTTAGTCTTAAATATAACAAACAAAGATGCTGTACTGCAACCAACGAGGCCCGACGTTTACTGCAAGATCATTTCTCGGTTCCCAAACTGTTCATTAACAATCCTACCCTCGCGCCATTTCAAGAATCACCGCAATATAATAAAGGCTCATTCGTGCTCAGTCGTTTGTAATTGTTGGCTGCTGATGATGCGCGTGGACCATCTGCGCATGCAACACCAACGCCGCCTGACATTCGGGACACGCAACTTACTCGTCAAACTATTCCCATTAGAGCTTATACCCCCTGTTTGTAATCCTTGGCATTCTAACCTCGAAAAATATCGCGCCTCAGTGCCCAACTGACGCGTTTCTAAGTGGGGGGAAAGCTCAATTCTCAACTATTGGCTTGAACTTCGTGGGAGGAGCTAACAGCGATTAGAATGTGCTCGAACTTGTATCATTTTTTGGCCCTTTCCTTTCAATTACGAGCGTATGAAATTTGTTATTAACAATCATGAATTTTAATTGATCGGTTGCACATGATGTATCTCAATCCTTTCCGTGTTGAGCAACTAGCATTTATTATTTATGTAGACGCCTATTGAACAAGGGATCTGCGGGAGATTGGATTCAATACTAGAAATACACATTATGAATAAGACTGGCTCGTATAGTTCTCGTTATACAGGGTGTCCCAAAATTCGTGTACTTCCCGGAAATAGGAGGTTCCTTGGGTCATTTGAAGCGATATTTTCCTTTACCAAAATGACGACAGCGGCTTTGTTTAGGAGTTATTAACAAAAAACACGGACCAATCAGAGCGCGGCTACAGCGGATTGATTCTGGCTCGGCCAATGGCGCCGCCACGCTAAGCGGGACCTGTCACTGAGTCGGACACCGTTTGCTCTAGCCGCGCTCTGATTGGTCTGTGTTTTTTTTTAATAACTCCTAAACAAAGCCGCTGGTGTCATTTTTGTAAAGGAAAATGTCGCTTCAAATGACCCAAGGAACCTCCCATTTCCGGGAAGTACACGAATTTTGGGACACCCTGTAGAAGCTGTAACAAATTAAACAGCACGAGTTTCACGAATTTATTATTGTATTATTCGTGGGAAACAGGCCACTTTTTCGACCTTTCGCAGAATCATAACCTCTTAAGCCTAATACTTGCTAATACTCCAATGTTTGTGCTGATCATCAGCGCAGGATGTTATTTTTGTCATAAGTCTGTGTTGCATACTACCATCTTAGACCATATATACCTATAGTCGCGACTAGATAAAACTCCTAGCAGACGACTCTTGTGGGCACAGTGCTATAGTATGTTGAGAAATCGCAGTCCCACGAAGCTAAAGTGGCAGAGGGGAAAGGGGAATCGTCGTCACATATCATTCTGTATAAATATTTACGGTAACTGTGTAATATACATACATGTATTTTATTTTATTGCTCGTTCATTTTTACTTTTCTGTTATTATTTCAAATATGGCTAATTATTTATATTACGGTTTTCTAGTTCTTTATAATTCTTTGCGCAACAAGTTTGCACCATTTTTTCAAATTTTTACCAAATGATGAACTTGTGAAATAGTGAACTCGTAAAATATACTTGTATACTGTGTATTCGCTTCGTCTCATACACTATCCACCATTTTGAATTATCTCGAATCGAGGCTTGTGGGCACCAGATTATTTTGGATCTCGTCACACTGCATCGTATGCACATACTATAACGTATAATATAACACAATATACTATAACACAATACATCGAAGCAACATTTTCCTCTGTATAAATGGTGTCTGCGCCAGAGAGGAAATGAGAGTGCTCACGCCTATATCTGAACTTGAAGCCACTTCTTGGCACGCTCACTCTTAGCACGGAACAGCTCCTATACCGGCGGTAGAGCCCACTTTTACCACGTAACAGAGAGCACACCAGTTTCACCGACGAGATACTGCCAGCCCCCGTGCTATCTCGCGGGACCAAAAAGCAGGGCTGCCAGCGAACTCGAAAATGCGAGCCGAGTTCGAGTCGAATCGAACCGAGACTCGCTTGGTCGAGCCGAGTAGAGTACTCGCACGAAGCGAGCGTTCGCACAATGCGGATAGCTCGCTTCGATGCGAGCTACTCGCATGACGTCATCGGCTCGCATCGGCTCGATTCATTTTTTATTTATATCAGTACCCTCGTTGCTAACCCTGTCAACAACGCGTTGCTAGGGGTTGAGAAGGTTGAAATGCGAGCCGATGACATCGTGCGAGTACTCGACTCGGCTCGACCGATCGAGTCGAGCTTAGCTCGGCTCGCATTTTGCGGGTACTTGCACAGCCCTGCCAAAAAGTGGGCACAATGGGCGGGGTGGTAACGGTGGAAATTACAGTGATCTGAAATACCACATCGCTAAAAGTTGCTCCACCGACGAGAATAGTGTCACGTCCAGTGGTTCTGCCATGAGTAATGATTAATAAACTCAATCATGTAATTTCTGATTTTCTTTTAGTATTTGTTCCATTAATATTGCACGAGAATTATAATGAATTATAACATTAAATATTATAATTAATACTTGAATTATCGTACTTTATACTATATTGCGAGCGATAGATTTAAGTAAAATCTATTTTAAAACAAATGAAATAATTCGAAATATAATATGCGAGCGAATAATTAAATCATATATCCGTTGAAATTGTTCTTCACCGAAGAATGTAAAAAATAGCAACAGTAGACTGATGACTAATTAGCTAAGAAGTTGCGTAGAATACGGATACTTAAACATCCGTTCAAAATGCAAACGTGAAGAAGAGATTACGAAGAATCGTTGAAGATGAAACCACCCCAAGAAGATTAAGCCTAGAACAAAGGATTGGCGAAGTTATAAAAGGATGGCTCATCATCAGACAGTCAGTCAATAGTTTGAGTTGAGAATACGATCAAGACCAACCATAGTCAGTCAAAAATCGATCGGTTTCAGTTGAGAATACGATTGAGTCCAATCATAGTCTTAGTCAATCAGTTTTATATAAAACAAGTTCAGTATAATTCAAATTTAGTTCGGTGAAGTTCTGCCAATAGTTGAAATACTTCTCATTTGTTAAAAGTGTTATCTTTGAATTTAACCAAAAGCGTGATTAACCCGCTGGATTAACATTTTTAAATCAACAACAACAACAACAACAACAACAACAACAACAACAACAACAACAACAGCAGCATCAGCAACAGCTAAAAGATCTACAGAACAAACTTCTCGAACCGCAAAGCGTATTCAAAACAAACTAGCGAAAACATCTAACGGTAAATAATAAGATTTTTATAAACTTAATGTATCCGAAATTTCAAGCTTAAAATATATCTATTGTTCTATTTTTTATTTAAATTCAACATCTCAAATTATTTTAAATACCACTGACTTTGATCTCCACGACCATTTTCACGAACAAAGTTACCACCTTAGATCAATAAATAAAAGCAGTCCTCAATTACCCGAACCGAAGCCGGTGAAAGCAGGTAGGTTCAAAACTGCGTTATATCTCTTTTATATTAAAATCTCTAAATTTCAATCAATTTTCATCTCTAAACGTCCACCTCAGGACGTAACACGTCACTGTTCTGCGCCCAGGTACCCGATGGATCAGCTTCCATTAGTCGGTGTATTAATTCGGCTTTCACACCCGTTGTGCTCAGTCCCAAAGCTCGTAGTTTTTCTTTCAATTCTAACACGGAAAAGTCACCGACAGATATCGTCGGTAAACTCATTGTACAAACAAAAATAATCCACAATAACTCGCGCTAATCAATTGTCTCAGTTTTACAACACTTATCGTCACAATTACGATGGTCACTCTTGCATTCAATCCCTACTAAGCACTATAATCCCTAATAATTGTCACTTTTCACACGAACAAATATCTAAACTCTTTGATTTTCGTTGGCACGGACGAGCCCCCAAGTTTGTAGGGATTTTGGGTGTTAGGGAGTTTTCTTTCAAAAACAAAAATGAAAGCAATAGTATTTAATAAAATAGAAAATTAAGAAAATAAAGTCACGGAACATAAACTCGCTCGATCGCTTTCTCACTCTTAACTAGCTATTTCTCTCTAAACGTCACTCGACCTCTCGCACGACTCCTCACGCTCTCAAGACTCACAACACTCTGCTCTGCATCTCAGTCCCCGAAAAAGATCTCGCCACACACACACTCATTCATACCGATAACACAGAAACGCACTTCTTAAGTTCTACAGTTCGCAGTTCGTAGGACCCGCGAGCTAAGGACCCCACAATAAAAAGTTCAAGCACAAAACTTTTTTAATTGTCTACATTTATTTTCAATTTAAAGGATTCATAAAGATCGCGCTGATAACTTCTGCCACTTTCTGTGATTAAAAACAAAGAAACAGTTAAAAGCGAAATACAGAATCGAATATTAATAATGTAACCATAAACTTGTCTGCTTTTTTCTGAAAACGCCAGTTCGGTGAAAAATCTGTAAAACTCGTTTCACAAACTGTGTCGAGCAACTAGCGTGTGCGACAATTTTAATATTTTCAAAGGTGAATTCTGATAACTTTTCTGAAATTCTTTGAGTATTGTAGGCACAGCGTTGTTACAATTTGCGGGTTTTTTTTTCAAGGTTAAAAAACGTTCGTACCATAATCACTCCATTTCCCCATATTTTCTGCATTATTTGAGCTGTAATTTTTAAAAATTATCGCTCTATCTCATTTCTATCGAAAGTACTTTAATTTTCACACAGAATCCATCGGATTGTTTTAAAGGCTATACCCGGATCGGATTTAAATATTTTAAAGGCTATACCCGGGTTTGGTAATGAAATTTACTTCCGGCGGGATTTTAATCGAGCTTGGACTATTTGATAGCTTATCCAAAAAGACCCTTCTCTGCCAAATTTCAGCCCCATATCTCATCTGTAAAGGTAGTTATTGAAAAAAATCGAAAAACCAATTTCCCTATTTATTCCCTATTTATTTGATTAAAAATTCTGAAATATACAGTGTAATTCAACTACATTTACGATTAGCGTAATTACCAGCAATTAAATTGATTAAACGGTTTAAATTATGTCATACAACTAGAGTATAATCTGTTCGATTCCGACCAGTCATGCCCGCGTACACCTCCTTGCGCCGCACTAGATTTATTGTTATATTGAGCTTCCTTCCGATGTCTGGCCATCCTTTGGACACTAAAAGAAAGTGAATCCTCGAGTGTTTGAACGTAAAACATTCTAAGATTAAACTGATGGCACTGCTACGATTCGCGCTGCTCCTTATTAATCAGTCGCCCAAAGTTAATTCGGCCGACGACCGTTTCGTGCATTCCTGTAAATAAATAAACCGTTTATTTGAAAACGACGAGATACAATTTTATGGCCCGACAATTCTTCATAATTTATCTTTTGCTGAATATTAAATTAATTTATACTTTTATGCTAAGTTTTGCAGAAAACTACGCAAAATATAAATTAATTTGAGAGTAAAATGTGTTCTAACTCTCTGGAACTTTTCTTCAAGTTGCATATTAAATCTAGAAGTAGAGACAGAGAGAGATTGTTTTTTAAACTATTAGTTTCTCTTTCCTAAAAATGATATGAGATCTGATCCTCTCTGGCATGGGAGGGGGAAATGCGCTCTACCGTCGGTCTAGGAGCTGATCCAGGCTAAGCGTCCGCTCTACCTGGCTCTACCGCCGGTCTAGGAGCTGATCCAGGCTAGGGGGGCAGCACTATACCGGGCACAGTCAAAACCTGGGCGTGAGCACTCTCATTTCCTCTCTGTTAATAATAATAAAATTTGTAAATATAACAAAAACTTATTTTCTATATTTAAAATAATAAAAACAATATGACTATAATAATATAATAATAATATATCACATATTAATAATAATATAATATAATATAATAATATATTATTATACCTAATAATATCACATAACACAGCTAATAACACTCCCCCACTCTTTTCCCTCCAATAGTCCCCCACAAACTTCGGACGCAGATACGTTCCTGCCGAAACTCACGCATGCGCGAAAAAAGCGCCCCATATCATAGCTCTGGCCCTAGTAGCATTTACGATTGGCCAACGTAGGGCCAACGACGAATATCCAACGTAGGGCCAACGACGAATGCCCAACGTAGGGCCAACGACGAATGCCCAACATACCCTGATAGCACGCGGGCTCGGTTTGGGCCTGGCCCGTGTGCTGGTCTTAGGTCCGAGACTGTAAGAGGGCAGCACGGTCTATAATACGCACGTAAAATAGGGCAGAAATCGAGACCGTCGTGCCGAAGACAGCTTGTGCCCGGTTTGGGTCGAAGGAATTTTACGAGCCCATACGGTCATTTCGTGCCCGTGTCAGTTTCCAGTCGGCTTGTTCTTTGAGCACGTTCCTTGTTTCGAGCACTTTTGCTATCTAGGTCTTTTTCGCCTGGCACTAAAAGGGTTAATATTGTAATTTTATAAGTGAAAAATAAAGAATTTTAGTTGCAACAGTTAATGCGTTCTTTTTCCGCACCCTGTCCATGAATTTTCTACACTCTGTCTGGCTTCTCGTAGACTTGTACTACTGAATTGTCGAATTTTTGTCGTCTAACTTATGCTTGACTTGAACTACTTTTCGGAAAATTTCGCAAATTTCCGAAAAGTAGTACCAACGTCAAGTCAGACGGCTGAAAATTGGTGAAAATGATATAGAAGGATGTATCCGGATTTCCAGTAGTGCAAGTCAACGAGAAGAAAAACAGTACAATTCAATGACAAGTTAAAGGAAACTCACAAAAAATTGCAGTTCAATAACTAAATAAATAAATAGATACGTTTTTTCATTGTAATTTCTTTATACATTCATTGTACATTCATACATAAAAATTAACGACTAATAAAATTCAATATATACTACATACACTGTTTGTATAAACATTTGCATAAATATATTTATACGGAATGAGATACGGTGACGATTATGATGGACAACATCGTCTGAAAACTAAACTACCGAGCTAGTGGTTGAAATTAAACGATCGGGATTTTTGAATAGATTTTACCAGATTTACTATTAAATATATTCATTAAGCATGTGTATGTAGCATAAATAACAATTATTATACTACAAATATTATATAATTATTAAGGGTTGAATGTGTGAATGTATGTGTATTAGCAGACAACCCTATAATTATTTAATAATCGTACAATATTTCTAGCATAATAATTGTTATTATACGAGCGTAGTTGTTAACAACGATTGATTATAATAAATACGGCTTTTCTTTACATAACAATACTCATATGTTGCATTTATGGGAATAGAATTTTAATCACAACCTAAAGAGGAAGTAGTATTTTATAATTATATCTATCTGAGAGCCGCTCGGTATAGTGTAAACCTAAGCGGGATACATCAAACAATTCTCTGTAACAGAGATAAGGGTTCTCGGATTTGCTGAAAGCACCAACAAAAGCTCTATTTGCTAAGATTTTGTTATTTTTCTTGCACTTCCAATTTCATCGAGGTATTTAATCTGTACAATGACGCTATAAATAATCTGGAATAATTGCGGAACAATTATCCGGAATTGCAATCTTCAATCTTATCAAATGTGTCACTTGTTGACGCTGTAATTCATTCAAAGAAATATAATGACGAAAGGTATAAGAAAAATATTCTATTGTTTATGAATTTTTAAACTTCTTATTTGTATTGTATATATATTGTATATATGTGCATTATCTATTTATTGTACGATTATGTTGTAATAATTTTTAAGCGTTGCTTCTCTTTTGTACTTACCTATCAATGAAAAGTTCGATAAAATACATTTCCAAAGTTTCAGGCACCTATAATTGTTTTCTCAGGATTACTTCAATTCACGAAAGAATTGGGCGAGACACATAGTCAAGTAGAAAGTTGTTTTTTATCAACGCCACTCAATTTATTTTATTAGATTTATATCTCTTCTCGAGTGCGGAAGCAATAGAGTATTTCCGTTTTCGAAAAACATCGATCTTATCACCTTAAGTGAAGAAAGACATGAAAGTGAACTGAAAATTAATTTATATCGGATATTAAACAATTTAATATTCAACAAATTTACGAGATAACCTTCAAATTATAATTTATTTATATTGTATATATATTCGTATTTCTCAAAAGTATAAGTTTCTACTAACGAATTTAAAAACCATTTCTAAACGCAAACATGTTTTCAATGTTCTGCAAATACGCAAATGTGAAGAAGTTATTTCAAGCCTAATCATTTGCATATCACTATCTTTTTTTACGACACAGGTGTTTTAGATTAAATACATACAGCCAAACTAATGCACGTGTCTTCGAAAGCGCGGGAAATTAGTACTTAATTTCAAAGTAATTACACTGATTAATTAATCAGTAAAAAGAATGAATGATTTTCTAAAACATGCTCTATAAAAGATTGCATATCTCATGTAATTTTGATTAATGTTAGTTAAAAAATATCACGGGTGTTGTTCAAACGCTAAACAATACGTGTGTAAAATTTCAATGCAAAAGGTTCGATATTTATTCTGAAAATAATTTCTAAATACGCCATGATTAAACCTACTTTGTGATTCCCCTAAGCGAGTTTCGTGATACCTTGGGGAAAACGGCAGAAAGTTTCCTGCCAAACTGTTCCTGCTCCGGGACAACAGTTTACTTTGTGATTCCCCTAAAGAGAAAACAACGATATCACGAGAAGGCGGAAAGTCCCGTTAGGAAAAACAACCATGTCACGTGAATTCTTAATTTGTAGAGGTGCGGGAAGTACCGCAGCCGCCTTAATGTGGTCATGTGTTAAAGCAGACGTTATCGCGCCTACCCCTTTGCCCCGATGATCTAATTTGTCTCAGAATGTCTCAGTTCACCTATAAAAGGAACGAGTTCGAGTCTGGCTTTATCATTTCGCGGTCACACAGTACGGGAAACATTTTGCAGTTCTTCGCAATTCGCAACGATGAAGTCGTTCTTTGTAGTCATCCTCCTCGCCGCTGCTCTTTGCGCTGTCCAGGTAAACATTTATTTATTAGTATCAATTCTACACGACTGGATAAAATGTTACCTAACAAATCAGCCGAGAAACCTACGGAATTTTTTAATCATTCTAAACTCTTATCATCGAATCGATAATATCGATCGAGTTCTACAGAAACAAATTTGAATGAAGAGATTAGATAATGAACGAGTTTGTTGATCGATACGTTAATATAGTTTACATATGTTTTCATATTTATTGAATATGAAAACAATTTAATAAGAAGAAGCCATGGTGTGCTTTGAATGTTGATTACTTCATACTTTTTGAAACAATTATGTTGGAGGGTTTGTCCAGAGAAATTTCAATTCTCAAGATTTATATATTAGGTGTAACAATTAATACTGTGGAGTATCGAATTGTAATATTTTTCTTTCAGGCCTCCGGACCGTTGGACCAGCTGGCGCAGGGAATCAAGCAATCAAAGAACAACGTTAACTCGATCATGGATGACCTGAAACGTTTCACGAGCAATTTGAAATTCGACACGGAGAACAAACTGTCCAACAAGAAGATCGAAAACATGCAGCAATTGAACAACATTGTGAACCCTGCGTTGACCGACATTCGCGTGAGTATACATACACCTTCCGCAAGCTTAGTCTAATCATTAGAGTCAAAGGAATCTGATCTTAACAGTGTCTGAAATAATATTATTAGGCCAATGTCGACGCTGCTAAGGCCCAAGGAAAGGATGTCGAACACTGCTACACCGATGCCAAAGCTACCTTGAGGACTCTCAGCCAAACAGGTTTTTCAGACCTCGACAAATGCGAGCAGAGTGGTAAACAACAGCTGCAATCGCAATTGAGCAATCTTGAGACCGCTCAAAATGTACGTATTTTACAACAACAGCAATAATATTAAATAATGTTTAGAAGAAATGAAATCTTCGTTAACGTTATTATTCCTTAACGTTAATTCTACCAAGCATGACTTAATTATATTCTGCAAATCATTGGAACGATAGTTCGTAGCGTTTGTAAATTAAAATTGAAAGCTACAATTCAGATATTCATTTAATAACATATTTTCCATTCTGGTCTACTACTTTCTGCTAGTTTCGAGATAACGTCTCGTTTATTTGATCTTCGATTCTTAATTGGAAAACGCTACGAATTTTCTTACCAATATAATCTACTAAATTATATTTTCCCATGATAGCATCTTCATAGTCTCAATAAGATCTTCGTTGTGATCTTCATTACGATGGAACACTTTTCTGCTGGTTTTTCGATGATAGTTTCTCGTAAGATCCACTTTCATTTCATACATTCCTATGTTCCAGACCGGAGCAACATACATCAACGAACTGGACAGCATCATGCTGAACTGCTATTCGTCGGACATCTTCCAAATGCAAAGATGCGTCGCTCTCAAACTGGGCACGACCAACCAATCTATTAGAGCCTACGAAAGCACAATCAGCTCGTTGAAATCTACTGCGCAATCGGCTTCCTTCCAAATTTTATTGACGGCAGGCTCTTGCTACAGTCAAGCTGTATCCGTCGTTCGTTCTGGAACCACCGACGTGAGGATATCTTCCAACAGATGCATCAACTGAAATGAAAACCGGCTAAAAACGCCTCATCTGTAAAAGACTTTCTCCGAACTGAACGAAATAGGATAGTATTTCATACTCGTTTTACTGTTGAATACTTTCTAACATTGATTTTCTAGACTGTCCAGTATTCTAGTATTCTTGTGATGTATTGTGTCCTGCCAATAATACGAAACTGATTAACACTTATGGAAATTTCTTCCTCCATTATCTTTCGTTTCTCTATCCTTGATAATAACTTCTCGCACGATCTACCCTTTCATTTCAACTCACAGCTAAAGATCTAGGTAACGATTACATTTCTTCATTCATTTTATTTCCATATAAAACGCGCCACAGAGTTAGCAAAACTTACATCAACATATAACGAACATTATCCCTCATACGTTCCTCAAACATTGCTGCATAAAAGGGACTAGGATAATAATTCACCTATTTTTAATTTACACGTTAAATCAACACATTCTGTTTCATTTATAACATCACATTTCAAAGAAATATATCTCACAAAGTAGACGCAAAAGGATGAATAATTTTATAGGATGTAAAAACATTGAATGGGTGAATTGTCACCTTGAGTAACGAACGAGGGTTAAGAAAACATCGTATATCACACGGAAAATCATAGAACTTCGCAGTCTGTGATGCTATCGCATGATTTATTACTTTTCTCTTAATTTCGCGTTTAATACAATCTCATTGGGGTAGAAAATTTATTCTCCTTGTTCGATAAGTGATCGTTTACCCGGCAAGTCGATATAAAATAACAAATATTCGCTGTAAAGCCAATAACGCGTAATCTAATGAAATTTCAGCCAGGATACCCTTCGAGGCAATACGAGGAAAACAATTGCTGAACAATGTGTTACCACCAAGTATCGATCATTTTCACACGGATCTACCCGCACAAACGTAACGGTGTTCTACTTCTCTGACCTAACACACTTGCTAATAGCTAGCTTTCATAGATATACTCAGTTCTCCGATCAGTTTTTTTTGTAACTGGACAGAATCGTAACAAGTCGGCCGTTTTATTCAGATAGGATGCACGCGACGGCATTTAAATGGTATTCGTAATACTGATTCGTAGGCAGAAAATTTTCAACGTATGAATCACCTGCGTAACACGTCTCACGTTAAATATCATCAATTAATTTACTCACCCGTGTACTTTAATCTTCCGAACAACTCAGATATTGTTTATCTTCGTTCAAGTTATTTTTAAACCGCGACACACCATCTCCGGTAATGTTTGAGGTATTTTCCAATTGCAAATACGAATAACTTAATCTACCACGCACATCTGCGGATCTGCATATAATATTTGACATTAGAGCAACGGTTTCCAACCTGGGAGTAATATAAAATGAAAGAAATGAAACTTGAAACAGTTTTCAAAAAATATCAAGCGGGCAGACGCGAGAACTATTGCTGTTTCGAGAGCGGTAGTAGCATGAAGATTAGAAATCGCTGTATTAGAGAGAAGTTCAATGCGAAAAAGATATCAGAAAGTATGCTACTTGAATGACATCGAAGTAATTAAAAATTATTAACAGATATCTGATTTATATATTGCTCGTAAATCAATATGTAATTTATTCTCTATAAAGGCGTGTGTGTGTACGTATATATTTCGACATCAACCGTAAAAATTTGTTGAAAACTTAACAAAGGCCGTGTAATATCGTACATGACATATTAATATAAAATATTCTATACGCATTTTATAATCTACTCATAGGTATCCTTAGTTGAACATTCGCAAATATGGTGTATGTATACTGTATACGTATACGTACTGTGCACATATAATTGTACGTGTTCCATTCTACAGGGTGTCCGAAGAATGTACTCCCTTGAAAAGATGAACACCCATCTCGAACAAGTACAATTATTTTCCTTGACTTGATCGTATACTGGATTGCATCGAAACGAATTAGTCGGTTTGAAAGAAGCGAATAGAAGCGATTGCTTTGTGTAAAAACGGATATACTTTCTTACATTCGTACAGGAGTCAATTTACATGTTCAGTTTCGAAAGTAACAACATATTGCAAAAGAAACAAAACGAACTCTTTCGATAAGACCATAACTGCATTACAGGCATCGTATTACGTACTTGGAAAAGAATCTATTAATCTATATAATATCTTTCACATTTCTCTAAATTGGTGCTAGTTCGGTTTATATTTTTCTTGTTAATCTTATACACTACCTCGTACACAAGGTCGCTAGAGTTTTTGCTACCTATCTTAACAGACACTCATCTCGATAACAATATAGACATCGAACCACAATAGGGATAGTCTTATACTTTTATTATTATTTTTTTTTAAATCCTTCAGGTCATCGCAAGACAAATTGTCCGCGGGCACGGACATATCAGCGAATTAACTCGACCAGCTCATAATTTTTCTGCAATAAATGTATTTTTTTACTTGTGATTTCTTGCTTTTCTTTTTTTTGTTGTTTTAGATCACTTAAAAACTAAGAGTAGCAGTAGTAGTTTTTTAATAGCAGCAGCAGCAGCAATAATTGTAATAATAGTAATAATAATTAATAATATTTATATAATATCTATCGTTAACATACTTTGATAAAATTATATTAATAGTTATAGTTATAATCGTCATGATCATTTATATACATATACAATTACGTATACACGCGTACATATATGAAAATGCAGATTAAAGCCGATCGAGACGCGACACGATCATAAATGTACGCGTACGTGTATACGTGCTAACCTTTTTTTTTTGTTTTATAAGAAATCTTATAGGTAATGTATCATTTCAGCTTTTACATAGCTCACGTAACATTTGCTCTACATGGTTCAGGATCGTGGCTTAGATCTAAAATGATCATTTCAAATGTGGAAGCGATCGTCGGCACCGCGTCGCACATTTTTTTCCAACAAACTAATATTCGTACTCGTGTTTCTCAAATGAACACGCACGAAAGATACATGAAATTACAGATCGAACTCGAGAAGTTAAATGAACATTCAAATTTGTGCTCCCAATGATTTCCCTAATATTGCAAAATGCAGCATAAGCTATCGTAATTTCGTGAAAACAGAATGAAATCGAGAATCTTAAACAGTTCTCAGCGGATATTTATGTCGCTGCGTATTCGAACGAGTTAGCGTGCAGTGAAAATTTATGCCAGACGGTTCCGAGCTCTCACACCACGGGGAGTAATTTACAAACACACGAAAATACTAATGCATATATTATTGCGGGAGCATTGAGAACGCGGATGAACAAATTTCTCGAACTGTTTAATCTGAAAAGGATCTTTGAAAACGTGCCGGTTCTTTCTGATGGAAACAACTTGCGTAGATTTGCGATCAATTATTTCGAACGAACAAACCCATTATCAAAGGAATTCAGAGGTAGTTGAATAATGGTTAAGAAATTTCCCTTGTTTCACGCGTTCGTAAATTTTAATTATAAACGGTTCCCGTTTCATCGAAGCGACGTCCAAGCCTGAAACGTGCCTGACCACAGATCTTAAATCACTTTCCGGAGCTTCACGGGTTATAAATGCGATTGTACTTAATAAATCATGAGCAAACGCGTTTGCGAATGATCGAATTACGCTAGGTTTCGTGTTCCCAACCGGTGAAATATCGTTTCTCAACACGACGGTTTTTTCTGTGTATGATAGAACTCGAAAACAACATAGTATTCGCTCCAATGAATGAAAGGGCATCGACAAAATGAGTTGTAAAGATGCAATTGCATAGGGCAGCTCATATTCTTCGTCATACCCGATAAGAGAGCGTTACAATATTTAATTTAGAAATGTGCTTGAACATATCGCTTGACCGACCAAACACATTTTTGGAAAGTCGAGTATAGCACGAACACACACACAATAGAAACTACAACGTAGTCTCTTATGCGAGGAAGCCAAACGGATGCTCCTGGTTACAAAAAACCGTTAGACATATTTACTGTTAGAAACGTGTCGATCTTCGTGTATAATTTTACTAAAAACCGTTCGAAGCGTGTGAATACCTTATCAGAGTAGTTTCAAACGAAATTTAAAACCGAGGAGCATACCTGGGAACTTCCGAAACATATGAAGCTCGATGTAGTATTTTTTAAAATGCGCAGGGTACGCGCAGGTACGCGAATGTACGATCTGACCTGTACATCTATGTGCTCGTCCAAAGTTCTCATTGTTCCAAGACCTAGCAGGCACAAGAATCACCCTTGCCGTTGCTTCTTTGGTCGTTAGTCAACTTAATTTGGTCGGGGAATTCATTGTACAGTTCCACCTGAAGCAGCAGCGCATTCGTATAGAATTAATATGGTGTATTTCATGATTTAGGGTAGAGGTTTTTAAATTGTGGTCCGTGAAACAATTTTGATTAGAATCAATTTGTTATTAGAATTTAATACTTCGTTTGCTTTTGTAACGATATCATCCAAGAAAATTTGACGATACAGAAACAAGTTTGACGATCGATCGTTTATCAGAAATAATTCAAAATCAATTGCGGAATGCCGTGAAACGAAAGTACCTTTACCCTACGAGAAAGGAAAAGTTATTTACAGGTGACTTACTTCACTTTCCTGGGCTAGAGCGTTCTTCGCTATCGTTTGGAAGGCTTGTTCGACGTTAATTGCTTCTTTCGCACTAGTTTCAAAGTATGGAATATTGTTTTTCGACTGACACCACTGCTGTGCTTTCTTACTAGAAAACTGAAATTTGAACAAATAAATGCTGATGTATTCGGAGTATGAAAAATATTGAATTTATGGGAAATACCCTTACCGGTTTCGGTTCTAGATCAACTTTATTCCCAAGAACAACAAACGGGAAGTTATCTTGGTCTCGGGGAGAAGCTTGAATCAGGAATTCATCCCTCCATGAGTCCAAGGACTTCAAGCTGCTCGGTGCTGATACATCGAACACTAGTACGCAGCAGTCGGCGCCTCTATAGAAAGCAACGCCTAGAGACTGAAACCTCTCTTGGCCTGCCGTATCCCAAATCTACTCGAAAAGTAGACGATTTTTTTATTCGATGCAATCTATTAATTAAACGCCTAGTCGGAGCCGTTCCGTTTACGCCGCGCCTGCTTTTGTAGAGTGTGAGAAGAAGTAAAAGCTCTATCTAGTTTTCTGAATTGCAAGAGTTTGGGATGCATCTTTCCATTTCTCGATAATGCAAAGATTGGGTTTTTCAGTGATCAAAAGCGCTAGATAAAAGATCAATCTAGGTTGCAATCGCCCTCCAAAGTCCTATTTTTTACGTTTACATATTTATCATTTATTTTCATAAATATGCAACAGTTATATGCTACCGAATGTAAATTACGCCTAATAAACGTAAAAATAGAGGTAAAATATAGGGGTAAAAAAACCCCATCTTTGAATTATCACTAAAGTATAAAGCTGTACATGTAGTACAATAGCTATTTTCATGAAGTTGCAGTAGCAACTTTTTTTTTTCTTTTAAGATCAGAGGAAAAAAAAGGCATTATGCACTACGCCCCTCTTCAGTTCCTTAATAAGGCGGTTGAAGGGAAGAGTGTGGGACTCGGCTCCACCTAAGATGACATGTGGCGGATACGAGATTAACTCCCTGCCCATAATCACTAAAAACAACCTCTGATAAGGGGCCAATCTTGGTCCCTTTTTGGCCTATTAGAGTACTAAAGATGGAACGCATGTGACCTGTTTTTCACATTCAAAAATGCGTTCTCTCTTTGGTCCTCAGCCACGCCTGTTCTTCGCTCAGAATACAAATTACGCCTAGTAAACGTAAAAATAGGACTTTTGAGAGCAATTGTGGGCTACATTATCTTTTATCTAGCGCATTTGACTAGTGAAAAGCACCATTTTTGAATTAACGAAAAATGAGAAGGTGCATTTCACACCCTTGCAAACCTAGAAACAAATCTTTCCCATTAAGGATGCAGTAAAGCTAGGTAGTCTTATAGATAGCCTTCCGCTCTCAGCTCTCAGTGTTCGCCTCTTCTAGTAAAATAGCCTGGCGTCGGCGATCCTTTTGCGGTATATACAAGAAATCGTCTTACAGGAGTGCAGCGTAAACAGAAAGTCAAGGAAAATAGGTGGAAGAGAGATATTTACCTGCATAGTAACTATCCTATCATCTACCATAACTTCTTTGGTCAGGAAATCTGCTCCTATGGTCGCTTTGTATTGATTGCTAAATTTCTTGTTTACATATTGATTCATCAATGAAGTCTTACCGACTCCGGAATCTCCCAAGATAATAACCTTAAGCAGTAATTTCTTACGAGAAGCCATTGTAAACTAAAAGTAAATAAGATCATTATTTGTAATAAATTTTTGGCGATGAAGAAATCGTTAAAAACAATCACACAAGTTTTCGCATCGAAACGAAATATCGCGGCTGTTCGTTTCGCCGAACCGATAATAAATAACGGGAAAAACAACCGAAATAATATGTGCTCGTTGTACGTTCGATAACAACACAAATCTCGCGAAACTCACGCACGAGCGAGACGAAATCATTATATAAACACAATAGCGTTAATCGATGTGTTGTGGTCGGAAAAAAATGCGACGCACAGTTAAATTAATAAACTCGGTAATTCGAGATCGAGCGCCTATCGATGTTGGATTATATTCTCACCGTTGGAACAAATTTATTTCGATAGTCCAGAGAGAGCGGGACAACGGGTCGAGAATCACGGACGCGTCACTTTTTTCATGAATCATTGAACGTGAATTGGAAAAGTACTTCCCTTGTAATGACGTATGTACATTATTAAAAAAAAATCACCGAACGAAGATGCCCCTCGAACGTACTCTTTTTGGCGGTTAATCGTTTAGTTTATCTCGGTAGTATTGAATACAGAACCGAGTACGAGAATGAAACGCGAGAGACAATAGAACGGCGGTGTACAGGGAATCGAATCGAGACAAAATAGAATCCGTGTAACTGCGATGCTCGAAAATCTGTCAACACGCGATCACGACAATTGGAATTTAGTAGGACATTGTACGACCGCCCTAAGAAACGTACGTGACCCTCTAAGCAGAACGTAGGCGGTGATCGATAGAATAAAAGAATGTGAATTGTAACTCACGTTACCTCGATTTAGATAGAAAACACTCGGAGAAATTTTCCTAAGCCAGCACTCCACACAAAGAAAATGGCGTGTTATGAAATCACGAGTATGACAACGATGTCGTCACCTGTTCTTCGCCAGTTTTATCGACCGAGTACGATCAACACTCGATTACCCGTAAGCGACTGTCGTGGTCGACGTATTCGATTCGAGTTTCGACATGAACAGCGGGAGTCTTTGAAATTCGTAGAAAGTATTCGGCACAAGTTCTTTGTACAATAAATCAATGAATAATAAACTCTTGAAATCGTGTCGATTACTTTGTGACAAATCATTTGAAATATTCTTGTGGTTCCGTGGCAAGTATGAAAAAACCCTTGTATTTCACATTTTTAGATACTCTTCTTTACTATTAAAATATTAAACTCTATGATAAAAGTTACAAAGTATTCAAAGTATTAGGCTTAGCGTTTATTTTTTGCTTTAGAATCGAAATTTTCATTAAAAAGTCAACTGCTCCATTCGAAAAAACTTGATCGCTAGTCCGAGCAAGTTTCCCATTGACGTTCCACGAAGAATTTTTAATTCTATTCCAATTTATTGAACTTCCAGTGCGGATAAAAATAGATTGACGCAATTGTGTCAATATAGAACATCATAGATTTACGTAATGTCAACGTAGAATTTGAAATTTTCATTTGAAGCGTCGCGTGTATTCGCTTGTTTCCATTTAACCCATAGAAATCGATTACACGAAACAATTCTTACTAACAAATTCACGAATTATCTTGTTCATATCGATGAACGTTTAATCATAATAGAAACAATCTTTACAAACAAATTGTTGCGACGATTTGTAACGTGGTCGAATTACCGCCATTACGATCAACTTCCAACCTAACTGGTAGGTAGTCACCGGAAGTGACGTTTTACCAGCACAGTGTCCACGTAGCGCCTCGATTCTCGCTAAACGTAGCTCGTCCTATGTCAAACAACACTTCGTGAAGCGTTCTCCGGTTGTACACACCGTAAGTATACCATTTTTTGCCCATTATTCATCGTACACTAACTTGAATAGCATAAAACGGCACCGATACGATTAATATCTCCAATCGGCATCGATTTACTCCGACTAACCTGTTAGAAAATCACATTCGTGGCTGCAGTTAAATATAAACGAGATCCTCGTACGATATAACTCGCGTTGAACTTTCCGTGACTGCCAAAAAACATATGTACATTTTGCACATCATCCGCAGAAATATTTCCGTCAATTGTATTCGCGAATCACTCCGCCCAATATCAATTTGACAGTTTCAAAGTTGATCTCACGGTTTCAACATTCGTTTCAGTTTACCAAACACTATGGATCAGATGAAGAAATTGACAGAGCCTGGACGGCAGTTCGCTAAAGACAGTATTCGTCTTGTCAAGCGGTGCACAAAGCCCGACCGTAAAGGTGAGTCTCCTTGTGTCACCACAATAATGCAAGTTGCGAGGAGAGTATAATTAACCATGCATCTGTCACAGAGTTTCTGAAAATTGCTCTGGCTACGGCCATCGGCTTCTGCATAATGGGCTTCATAGGATTCTTCGTCAAACTAATACATATTCCAATTAATAATATTATTGTGTAAGTATGTCAGTTTTCTTATGTTCATTAATCTTTTGTTCATGTACTCATACGATTCTTCTCCTTTCCAGAAGTTCGTAAACCTCGCCCCATGTCAACTAGAGTTTGCAATCCCGCTCCATTTTCGATCCTGCGGAATAGATGTGGGATTTATGTAAGTCCCACTGAGTTACAATCTTCCTAAGGATTTCGTTCATCGATTTAATGTATATTTAATAAAGAAAGAATCATCATAGACACGTAAATTTAAATTAAAATCGATCTTTTCTCGGAAAACAAGCTATGATTGAAATATATACATGTACGTGTATATATATATACTTACATACATATACGTATCTATATATACAAAATACATAATATAATGATTCGTTATATATATATCTATTTAAATAAAAAATTGTTATGTCAATAACGAAGCTGCAACACCATATATTATAATATACGATAATGTATATTTAATAAATAAACAAATTTTATTTAACGAGGTAATCGTCTTTAACCATAGTAATTGAATTTAATAAACAATATACAAACCGAAAACTCTAGATCTACGTGAATTTCAATTAAAATAGATCTTTTATTGGAAAACAAGTTATAATCGAAATATATACATATACGTATATATTTATAATAAAATAAGGACAGGCTGTCGACAGGGTTTTTCCTCGCATCCAATAAATGGACACTAGTGGATGATTAGTATCTAAGGCACTTTTATTTAAAGAATAAAATTTTTCCTTAGGTTTACAACGATAAAATTTGATCAGCCATTTTTCTAGTTTCAATCCAATGCATTTCTCCTAAGGAAAAATAGCTGTCGCATGGGGAAAACCATGGCAGGTACTCAGTAATAAAAGAAACAATAGTACGATTTTGTTATGACAAATATAGAATCTTACATACTGTTTGCTAACGTGTTGTTAGAATTACTCTGCGCTTATTCTCTATGAAAACAACTTTTTCAAATACGTTTTCACTAATAAAAAGATGAACCGGACGCTGTCGCGTCGACGCGACAACATCCGAGATTTCAATAATGGCAGTACGTATTAACAAACATAATAATTATACATTAAAGTGCATCTCGGACATTTTTATGTGAATTTTGATCCGTGGATCTTGTATATTGCAAACCGTGACCGAAATTATTTTGTTAACTTACGAAATGCAATACTTTCGAACAGTTTGTATGTATATATTGCACGTGAGAAATGATTGAATACGAGTGCTAATATATATATATTACATTCGTCACAGATCCAATGGTTCGAAATCGTTTCGATTTGTCGGCGACATTAGTATAATGCATGATGTTTGCAGATTCGTATAAAGTGATCAATAAAAAAAAAAGATTCATATACATATAAATAGTAATGTCTGATAGTGTTACTCCTTGAACTCACTGCATTAGTAAATAGACAATGATATTACATGCTTAACATGTACATTAAACTATTAAATACTCTCTTCAGGCAACTTAATAAAATTTATATAAAAAAAGCAAATATATATATATATATATATACATACATATATATATATACATATATATATATGTAGCACCACACGTGTGTGACTGATACGTGTCGAAGTTTGTCTTGCACATTTACATTCTTAACAATTCTCGTGCGACCAACCGATTCATACTTTTCGCGTATATTTCATATCTTTCAGAATACGCGAACATTACTCCAGAGACTTAATAACTGTTTATAGTAAAGAAGATAATGAAAGATACACTCATCGCCCCCGATTTTCATATATATTTGTACAGTAATTATTGCATATTGTTCGTTTGTTAATACTGGCATTAGATTTAGGTGTTAATTATGACGCAATAAACCTTTAGCTGCCAAATGGTTGCGTATCTATACAGTCGGGGACAATGTTAAATGGCCACTCTTCAAAATCGCATAACTTTTTTGGAATCGGTCCAACGGACTTGAATTCTTTTGAGATGCTAGACCGAATAGTTTGCTAGAGAATAAGTGAACAAAAAATGTTATAGATTGTAATTGGCAGGTATTACAAGAAATTTTAAAGATTTTTAACCTTGTTAGAATTGTGCGATTTTTAAGATTATCCACTTAATATTATCACCGACTGTACATGGCTTTATATATTTTGTTACTCCATGGATATTCTTCACTGATATTTTCTGTGTTTCATTTGTATTTGACTTCACTCTAAGATAAATTAATTTATATAAAATAAATCGGGAGGTGTTAGGTGTACTCGCAAACGAATCATTCGGAAAAACACTCCGGAGAAAATACGTTACTCTTACGCTCGATAAATTCACGAAAATTTTGGTAAGCGCACTTCGTACATCCTGATTGAGTATAAATCGGTTAATCCGGTGGAATCGCATATCATGAAGAAGAACAATATAATAAGAGGAAGACTTTGTCCCACTTCCGTCCGACGAAGTGTAAGAAAAATCTCCGTTGTTTAGAGATGAATTGACGGTAACATTCCGACAGATAAAAAGCATTTTAGTCCGTGGGACTCGAAGCGTTTGTCACTATTAAATAAACTAACCTTTGTAAATTGCAAGAACGCTTAAACATAGCCCCGTAGTGCGTTTGCCGAACTCGATACATAATAATATATTCGCATAACAAGAAAAGAGGAATACACAGTCCCCCTTGTTCTGTAAACCCTGATCAATGTTCTGATGGTTCTTTGGCATTCCCTCGCATATCACTGTCACCCAATGTACGCACTGCGTGATTCGACAATTACAATTTTAACAAGCACATATGATCAGAGCTGGTAGACCGTGAATGTTTACGTTCTTTCGAAATTTCGATAAAGTTCAACGCTAGGCTGATGGAACGCTAAAAGCAACTAGTTACTTTATCAAAATAACGCGATCATCAAGATCATGCGTCTATACAAATTATAACAAATATAAATATAATAATAAAAGAATGAAATTTGTTGGCAACTTTACAATCTCGATAATCGTAAATGAAAATTATTAGAACGCGTCCGGCAAGCCTAGTGTAAAATTCGTAGCGGTTCGAATAAAATCGTGAATTTTTTTAAAACGTCCACGGTCCGGGTATTATATAGGCAGCATTAGAAAACAATACGGGAAATGAATTTACATAGGCAAACGCACGAGGGGAGGGTAACTACCCACAATAAAGTTTGAGGTATGTCGTTCGGCTCATGTCATATTAATGAAACATTTAATATAGTCATGTAATCAACCGTTCATTAACTGTTAATAACGCTCGCGTATTAACCGTAATATATCTGTATAAAATATGCACATGTATATATAATATTAAATATCATTCGATTATTTTTTATATATATAATTATAAGTATCCTTTGAACGCGTCGCAACATGATAGTCACAATCAATATCAGAAGACTTAACGTGCTGAGTTACATATACTTTCTCTCACTGGTAAATCGAGAAATGGTCACGTAAAAAATAACGCATTTTAATTTAAAACAGGCTCTCTCGATTTTTTCTTCGCTTAAATCAACGGAATGTCTTCGCAACGACGTTACTCGATCTTGAACTCTTCAAGAATACTCATGGTACTCACCGGTAATTGAACTTATTCTTCTCGTACTCGTTGACAGATTTATCCCATTGCACTGCGAATTATTATTCAATTTTATTGCCAACAAATCCCTTCTATTTTAAATGTTTTATTTGAAATTTATACTTTGAAGGACAGTACTCGTCTACTGCTACTCATTTTAATTCTCTTTACTACTTATATTAAACGTAGCTCTCAAATTTCGTTGTAATTTACATTTGTGGTACTCGCATTTGTTTCTAACTAAGAAATAAAAAATTAAATAACTCGACAAAGGAGTGCAAAGGGTTAATACAGTACTAAGGCCTCTACAAGAAGAATTTCGAACTGGTTTACCCACAAACACATTGTTGCGTGCGAGATTACGATTCTTCGGTGTTGCAAAGACAATCCGTTTCTACGCCTTACGTTAATCCATCTTACGAGATGAATTATACCTTAGAATGTCACAGTACTTACATTGAAGGAATTGGTTACTTACTTGCAAGAAAGAGTTACTTTCGAGGAATGTTTTTAAGTTCTGCATCGAACATTTCGAGTATAAGGGGGATATGTTAAAAAATGGAGGAAAGTAGAGAGAAGTAGAAGATAGAGACTGAATAGAAGGAGAATGAGAAAAAGAGAAAGAGAGAGAGAGAGAGAGAGAGAGAGAGAGAGAGAACGAAGGTACCGAAAAAGAAGACACAGGAGCGCGCAATTATGATATAATAAACCGAACTTACAGACTACAGACTTGTAATTAACAGAGAAGGGAAGGAGATCCAGGAGAATCTGATTTACCAGATGCGACGAGAGAGACCCAGCAATGAGATGACATTCACAACACTCTGAACAAACATATCGTGAACATAGCTGGTTGTTATCACAGACAAAATATAGAACGAACCTAACGCCTACGTTAACGCCCAGTTAACTCTTCAGCTATGTCGGTAGTGTAGTAAGACATCTGTTTCCAAAATGATTGATTTGATTCTGAAGCTGAAGAAGCTAGACTCGTTTCTAGGATTGCAAGGGTGCACGAGTTGTGTCTTCTCATTTCTCGATAATGCAAAGATGAAGTTTTTCATTAGTCAAAAGTGCTACACAGAAAAGATCAATCTAGGCCGCGAACGCTCTTAAAATCTAATTTTCACGATTACGAGGCGTAATTTGCATTACACGTCACCGCAATTTGCGTTATTCGAAAGCGTACGTAAAAATGGGACTTCTGAGGGCGATCGCGGCCAAGATTAATCTTTTATCTACCGCTTTTGGCTACTGAAAAATTTTATCTTTACATTATCGAACAATTTTGCAATCCTGGAAATGAGTCTAACCCCTTGAGTGGCTCCCACCGTGCCCACCCCTGCCGTAGACTTTTGAAAAATGACGAAATAAGCAGGTAGATACTGTGTTAAGGTCCCGGATGATTTCAGGCTGACCCTAGACTTCGTCTGTCACATCATCAGCTGGTTTAGTTCACCGTATTCTTGGAATGCATGCAATCTTTCTTTTCTCCTCGCAAATGTGCTGGACCAGCTGGTATTTCACTTGCAGTTTCTCCAGCTGGTAAACCGGACCTCCGAAGAGATTGCTCCCCAAGATGGCGCAGCAGGGACTACTTAGTAACGAATAAAGCTACTACACTGTGCAACTAGCGTCTGAGGTTGGCACGTACGGACTCTCCTGCCTGTAGAAATCGCCTTCGTAGTCCTCCAGCTTCACCGGGTAATCCGTCACGCAGTTCTGAGGCTGGTTCAACGCCGGTGGAGGATGCACAAAGTTCTCCTGGTAACTCGGCAGATGCAACGGCTCCGCGTACTGTTGGTACGACGTGTCCGAGCCACCCTGTTTCAAACAGCTCGGCCCGTGGAGACTCAACATGTCTACCAGCCTACGCCTTTGCGTCTCCAGCTCCTGGATCTGAGACTTCAGGTCGTGGTTTTGCGTTTCCAGGATTTCGGACTCCTGCACCAGGATCACTGTTTTCTCACGTTTCTTCAGCCGACACTTCGTCGCCGCGATTTTATTTCTCTCGCGCCTCCTGCGACGCCTCTCCTCGTCCTCCGGTGTCAACTAAAACGATTTCGGACTGGTTAGGAAAGTCATGGTCGTTCCTCCTTTCAAGGTTCAATCCTCCGGCGGCGGCGCTTCGGACTATTTTCACTCAGATTATCAAAGTCCTCATAGTATTTTCATATTTTGGCTGATCTCTTCCTTGTGTAGCCAGATATTTTGGCCTTTCTCCTATCAATCTTTACGGGCTTCTTATGTGATGTCCAGTACATTCGGACGAAAAGATATGAGAAATTCAAGTTTCGATCCTGGAGGATCAATGGCTCTAAAATTCTAAACACGCTTTAAACATTTATAACTTTTGAACCATTGATCCACCAAGATCGAAACTTGAATTTTTCACATCTTCTCGTCCGAATCTACTGGGTAACATAGGAGAAAGAGTAAAAATTTATAGGAGAAAGGCCTAAAAAAAGTTCTGGTTACGATATCAAACTGTGAAAATGGTCCGCCGTCCGAGAGTCAATCCTAATATTGGCAAAGGATTAGACCAGACAAGACAAGATAATTTCTAGACAAGGATCTCTACGCAACTTGATGTTTTTAAAAACACATATCAACTACAGAACCAGAAATGTTTTGGCTAGAGAAAACCAAGGGATGATTTTCTTCGCGAGAACGTGAAACGGAAATTATGAATACAGCAACCGTGGATTTGACTTCGTATTTTCGTTATTAAAAATTAAGAATTGTTCGAAACCTGAGTCACAATTTCATTATTCATGATTCTCCTCTCGTAATGCCATAAAAAATTATTCTGTCGTAAAGAACCGTTACAAAAAATGGCACAACAATCTGGTTTTGATTTTTGTTATACTACCCCTGGTCGAAAATATTCGATCAAAATCGTGAATGTTTTACTGTCGAATGAATTATTATACGTACATATAATTATATACATAGGTATTTATTAAAAATGCAAAATATGTGGTATTGTAGATTCAACAAAAACATCGCAAGGATTCAAAAATATTAGTAAGAGAATAAATGGTCTTGTCCTTTTACCCAATATACAGAAATTGTGCCTTAACGAATTTCGCTAACGTGATGTAACATTAGAGCTGTTTTTAATACTTCGAACAATGAAGATAACGATAGACATTGCCAAAAAATTGTCTTAACTCGTGGGAATGGTTGAACCCTCCTTCGAATCGGTGTTAAGTTTTCTCATTCAGTACCTTCTAGAAAAGAAACATATTCATTTTTACATTAACATTTTCTTCACACAAATATTTCTCGTATCAGTATACAATGCGAATAATAATTATGACAGACGAGATCGAATTCTTTTTGTTTGCCAGGGATAATATTCCAAACGAGATTTTACAGTAGCTTTAGTGTAATACAGTGTTTTCGAGACTTGAAAGTTTATTATCTGTCATAATCAAATCTCCATCAAGAATCCACGTGATAGATTAAAAGGCTGCACTCGCAGCATACACGTTTAACGATTTAGAGAAGAACCGATCTTACTCCACTGCGGCCATTGTTGTTGGAAGAGTCGTCCTCCTCTTCATCGTCCGCACTTCCGTCCTCCTTCTTCGTCCTCTTCTTGGTGTCATCTCCGCTTCCGTTCGCTCGCCTCTTCGTTTGCAACGTCAACTTCAGACCTGCCAATTTTTATTAATTTACTAAACAATCCTCGTTTGCAACCAAATAACACAGACTCGGATACAAGAAACTGTTCTCCACTAACAACACTTAATATAATTTACTCTGAAAATGTTTTACACTATCAAGACTTAATGTAATTTACTCTGAAAGTATTTTCCACTAACAAAACTTAAATCATCCGACACTTACTTCAACTTTCTTCAACAAAATGTTAATTAAAGAATACAAATTTCCAGCTTAATTTGATTGTCTTATTTCGATTACACGAAGTGTTACTTAAAACAAACAAATAATAAATAAAGCAACACTTCGTCGCAATCTAGCACAATAAAGAAAATTTAAAAAAATTAAAAGTGGAGGGCTACTCAAAAAAAAATCTTATGTAATATTATTCTTATTTCAATTATTATCTCTTGTGTGTCTTGTTTCTTGTATTATAGTTTTGACATTCGAGCACAATATGGCAGAAACTTAGCACAACTCGATTAATCGATTAAGCTTTCATTTTTAAATTAATTGAACAAGTGTGAAGCTAACTTCTAGGTGGCAAGCTTGAAGCTGCCCGACTCGACCCGATCTGATGGTTGCTGACTGGTAGCTAACCAACCCGCGATTAGAATGAATCGGTGGCAAGGTCAGATCAGCCTTCGTCGCCGCGAGTAGTGTTCGAAAGGACGAGACAATAGAACGGTAAAAGACGGTCGCGACCCGGTAGGATCTATCAAGGTCACCACCGGATGGGTACCTTCTTTAATGAGCTGACTACAGGTGTGCTGAACACTCGGTGGGCTCGGCTCACCGCTGCTAATCGAATCCGTACGATCCCTGCTCCTCTCGCACGTGTAATCCTCGAAGGGATTGGTCATGGCGATTAGGGAGTTTACGATTTCCGGTGTCCTTGGCGTGACCTCAGCCGCCGCGACACCGAGAAGACCGGCGGCAGCCGTTGGATTAGGATTCACGTTCACGTTTAGGTTGTACATGGTCGGTTATTACCATTTAACCTGGAACAAGAACAAATGGGAGCGTCGGTTATTACGCTGTCCTAGTGTTGTTCCTTTCTTCACGATGATCGTGCCCGATGGTCGTCATTTTGTCAATTCATGAATAACCTTTTATGCAAAAACATTCCGCAGGAGCCATTGAAAGGACAAGTCTTCCAGGGTTGTGCCTCATTAGGGTCACCATCACAATGAGCTAAGAACATGTATGACATGTGCCAAAATAATAATCATACGGACGGTAGAATTACAAATAGTCGGCACCCCGTCCCGTCTGCTGTGTGGGCAGTAAGATAGAGGGAGAACATGGCGTCGGTCTTAGACGTGTGGTTTTTTTTAGTGACACTGAACACCTGTGTCCCTTGAGTCTCGCACTACCCCTTTTGGGTGTACATAAATGTATTTTTTCCACACGTCTTTAATATAAAAAGCGTTGCTATCACTTAAGGCCACTCTACTTCAAATAGTATAAAAATTGAAGTTGAAGAATTGAAGTGAAAAAAGCTATTTACGATAGCTTTTGTAAGATCACTATGGTTGACCTTGAAGAGGTACAGATCTTTATCTTGTTATTTAAGAATCGTGTGTTCTGATAAAAATGTTTCATTAATATATAGCTATTGGAGAACATACAGAAATACAATTTTTCATCGATACTCTTCTTTTTTAAGAAACTACGATCTACAACACGAAGTTCTGATCATTGAAACCGTGAAATGAATCGTAGAGCAAGGAGGTGAAGAAATGCGGGACCAAAAACTTAGCCGTGTCGAACGTGAACGTTGTCGAAGCAGTTTTCGATAAACGAAACCTCAGCAACCACCTGCGGTCGCGACCTATCTGTGACCGTTGGCAATTTTTCGACGGCGGCGTCGCCGATAGGCCAGGCGCAATATCTCGAATGCGGTTTGCCGGAGGAGCGTAATATTTTATCTTGATAAACTCGCGTTGCGATCGTGTTATTCAAAAATACGCTCGTACACCTTCGCGCGTTCTCGCGCGGCGCATTAATCATTTCGAAACAATACGACTGTCCGCGGATCCGCTGATACCAGCGAAGGAAGCAGTATATCCTTCGGACCGGTTACGTTTTAATCTTCGTGATTTATTGTTCCCCCGACTGAGAATGCAATATGGGAATGCGGGTTTCTTTTTGTTTTTCAATTTTTCTCTCTCCATCAGCTTCGTTCCCTTTATTGCGCGTTCTCCTTTTCCCGAGAACGAGAAGCTCATTGATACGTCCTTGATACGCCGCGGAACAAAGAGGAATTCAGGCTGAAGCGCGCGGCACTCTCGATAGCGCCCAACCGGAAGCTGCAGATAGTTATCGATCCCGCGAAGTGAAACCGGCTTTCGTCGATCGCAGGTAATCGAGAGGTGTGACGTCTAGTTCAACGACATAATGCCCTAACAGTAGTCCTGACAATTAGGCAACACCGTGTTGAATTCGAATTTTTGTTAGCTGGAAACATGTCTCAAAATGAACAAGCATTGACAGACGTGTTTGTCACGGGCGCGACCGTTAGTTTCGATCTGTCTTCTTTTTCCAATTCGTTGGCGATTGTAATTTTACAATTCTGTTGTTATTTTCGATTTTCTATTTTTATAAATTTAACTATACACATATATGTATAGGTTTGTCTGCTAATATTTTGTTATCTGCTACGCATACATGCACACATTCAACCCTATACATAATGTGTCGATTTAACGTGTAAAATGGGTGAATTGTTATCCTAGTCTCTTTTATGCAGCTATTTTTGAGGAGCGTATGGGGGTTAACTTTCAAAAGTTAGTTATAAAATTTGATTCGATTTTTCTGGCCACTGTGTATTCTCGAAACTGGCCGTAACAAATACTTTTCTGATCCACTGTATGCGTGCGAGCCTGGTACGTGCACATGGGAGCCTCGCGTTTCGTAAGAATTTTATCGTTCCGTATTCGGAGCCTAATGCCCTTGCAACTCCTCCTTCGTAGCCTTCTATGGTTCCTCTTTCTGCCGTATTCCTCCACCTCCGCCGCCTCTTTCACCGCGCGGACCTCCTCTCCAGGGGCCCGTGGGCCGGTTACATTTACCGAGTCGAGGGAGAGGGGAAGAGATGGTGAAAGAAAAAAAAATAAAATCAACTTCCGAAGACCGGATCTCGACGGGGATCGCGACAGGGCCCCCTCCGAATCCGTACCCACTGACCTATATGCCGGGAAGATGCCTCTCTGCGCCTCTGCCATACTCCCATACTTCCATCTACATTGTCGACTCTAGCGATCAGATTCCGGCTATAGTGGTTCCCCTAATTAGTCTGTCCCATTTTAGATCCCATTTTTACCACGAAGCTGATCTTAAACCCTTGCGTAGTCAACCGAATATCTCGGTGGTATCCATTCACTGTATTTCTTTCAACAATTTTTCAGTTAATGTATCTTCGAAAAAAAAGTATTACAAAATTTTTCTGAATATGTATATCCATTCCTTACTCGCTGATATATTAATCCTTTACCCTCCGTTGTCGCTGATAATGCCACATTCAAAATATGAACACAAAACATATAATTTTCATTTCGTTGAAGATTCATAAACTTGAATTTGTTTTATATAACGTAGCTAAGGAATAAATATTTTCTTTTGTACTTTTTTTTAACATAGTGCCAGAGTTGTTGGTGTACTATGCAAAGGGTTACATTCATAGTCTTATGAATGAGAATTTGTGCAAACATGTTAAATACAGGAAGGTTCGATATAATCTATACAGGGTGTCCCAAAATTCGTGTAACTCCTGGAAATGGTAGGTTCCTTGGGTCATTTGAAGGGACATTTTCCTTTACAAAAATGGTGTCCGCATCTTTGTTTAGGAGTTATTAACGAAAAACACGAACCAATCAGAACGCGGCTATAGCGAACTGAATCCGATTCGGCGACAGGTTCCGCTAAGCGTGGCGTAGCCGTTGGCCGAGCCAGAATCAATCCGCTGTAACCGCGCTGTGATTGCTCCGTGTTTTTCGTTAATAACTCCTAATCAAAGCCGAGAACACCATTTTTGTAAAGGAAAATGTCGCTTCAAATGACCCAAGGAACCTCCCATTTCCAGGAGTTACACGAATTTTAGGACACCCTGTATACATTTTGGTTGCCTGTACAAGGGGGGTTAATCTGGGGACCGATGGGTATCGGAATTAAAGAATAAATATAAATAATTATTATTGATTTTATAAATTTAATTTGAGTTTCTGCACGCGACGCAGACAATTGTCGCGCATTTTTCCACGGTGTTTCTGACTTGTGTACACGGTCGCGCATCGTGAAGTGGCGGGACTCTTGGAAACAGAAAGAGAGAGAGAGAGAGAGAGAGCTTCTCCGAGACGGTTGGGTAACAAGAAGAATTTGACGGCCGAAAACAAGCCGGCCGGCTCTAGCCTGTTGGAGGACACGCGCGCGCGGTTTCTTTTTAGAGGACGGGGCCAGACAGCGAAATGTATTTTTGACGAGAATTGACAAGCTTTTAGCGGGGCCCTCCCACCATCACAAAGTGGTCCAGGAACGCCATTTTACTGTCCAAAAGTCAATTTTCAAAGTTCAATATTTTGAAAAACTTCTTTGGGTATAAAGAAACTAATTATTCTAAGAATTCATTATAGAGCATTATGTAACAGGTTTGAATAAATGTTTTGTATATATTAATAGGCGTGTTTTCAGTATTTAATTAGTTTCCTAGTATGTATAAATGCTGCAATAATATTAACAATTTAAACTTTGGAAAGGTTTTAAAAAGAATGTCTAAGAGTGTCAACAGCATACTTGTTTTATATGAAAGTGTAAACAATTTCGAATAAGAGCATATAAATTTTAAGTGCAACCAGCTGCAGCCCTGTAGTTTATGCGATAATTAAGAAATAAAAGCTCGCGATATTTTGGCGTGATACGAAATAAATTGATGACGAAGAAGATTCCGATGAAGAGAAATTCGAATGACCGATGTTGAAGTGTTTCGATAATTTCGAATTAACATCGGAAATATAATTATGTACAAATTTATTACGTTGAAAAATATTGATATATGTGTGTCTCTTTAATTTTGACCACGATAAACGAGTTTTCAGACTTTAATCCACAATTTTGAAGTTTTCATTTTTGATGTCAGATTCGTTATCAGTAACCTCAAAAACATCTGATTACCAACTTTTAGAAAGATCCAATGACATTTTGACTATTGGTCAGTAAAATCGCGTTCTCCCCGATTGCTCGGAATTGAATATTTACCTTTATCCAACTTCAAACATTTGATTATGACACCGCAAGATGCCGATGGATTTTATACACTAATATTTCTTCAATATTGACCCGATTAAATCTAAAAAAAGCTTCGATCTATCTTGCGCTGCAGCCAACAGAGTCCAAGCAAGACTCGCGCGCCGGAGCAAAAAGATGTTGGATTTTCTAATCTTCGATTATTCCGAACCGATGACCCTAATCTCGGTAAAAATACACCAGCCGAATTTATTTTTCAAAGCAACAAGACGCCGTCGGAAGAGAATTATCGAGCCGAGCAATAAGACCTCCGGATCACAGAATCGATTATTGCCCATTGATATTCAAATTTTCGAAAGGGAGATGCGACCCCCCATGGCGGCCACGATTTGCCTAATTTATTACGTGCCGGCGATCGAGCGTATTCCTCCGACGAACCGGAACACCACGGTCAACTTCGTTTTCTACCCCGGGTCGACTATTCGCATGTACAATCCGCTTTCCTGCTTAACGGGAATCCTTATCGCGAAAGTAATTAGTTGTTCGATTCGCATAACCGCTCCGCGACGTCGCGCACACGTAACGTTACATTCCGCGGGTAGAGTATTTATTTATCGCCGCCGAGACGCGCGACGATCTATCGTCGTTCGCTGATAACACGCGACCGTACAATCGTTTAATGTAATGTATTTCTTCACTTTCGTGCGTTCGAGCAATCATTAAAACGGTTTCAAAAATCATTTCTCCAATAATGATGCGAATATTTATCGCTATCCATTTCAATCGTTCGTACCATCTGCATCTGTATCACCATTTTCAAAGCATATTTCAATGTAATTGGTACTTTTCCAAGCAAAACCTTATGCTTTTCCTTAGATATTATTATAGAGTACGAAGAAACGAATCCAACGGGTACCATGAACATACAGTTACGGTCATTGGATCTTGAGATATTTTCGTCTGAAAGAATCAGACATACCGTCTTTCAGACTAAAATATCTCCAGATCCGATGATCATAACTATAGGTTCATGGTATTCGTTGGATTCGTCTTTTTGTGCTCTACAATAATATTATAAGACAAAACATAGAGTCCCTTTCAGAAAGTAGTAGTGGCTTTGAAACAACATCGTTTTGAGAAGTTTTCGGGAAATTTCATTTAACCGAGACGTTTTGTGGAAGACTTAAAACGAATCATAGGCGTAGGAACAAAGAATATTTGTCTCTCGTTTCGCGACTATAGTCAGCCATTTCTCTAGCTCAATTTCAAAATCTAAACGCTGTTCCTCCTTCCGCTCGGCGACCTCGATTCGTTAGACTCCTCCAGCTATCCTCTCGGTCATCTTCCCGTTTAATCAGCGGGAATAAACACGAGCGAGACAATGACAGAAGGAAATGAGAGGCGAGAATTTGTTTGCTCGTCGACGGTAACGCGTTTCTCCGCGCGTTCATTCTGATTTTCTGTTGACTCTGCAATATCGCATTAAACCGTCGATCGTCTTATTTGTTACTCTTCCGGTCGACTTCAGTCGTTCAACGAGACCACCGAGGTCGAATTTTCACTAAGAAATCAAATTTAGTTTCTAGAGAAAAATTATCTCGCTGGCGCGCGCGCGCGCTTAGCTCAAAGAGGAATTATCGGGCCGTTATCTGTGTTCGCATTTGTTTCGTGTCGATACTCACTCACGCGGGACGAATGATTCATTGACCATCCATGAGCCTGAAATTCCAAAACTTTTGCTGCCCTATGTGAACTCCCGCAGATGATTACTAGAATCGATATCTTGAAAAGAAAGAAAAAATTATCTATAAATAAGAATTTTTGCTTACTATGTCTTACGATAAGACGATATTTATTTCGAATTATTAATTCTATGCTCTGTTTGTTGTACATTTGCGGGAGAAAACAAATGAATCGACTATAAAATATTTGGTAAAAATATGAATTTTGTTATTTCTGTTTTACGATAAGAGAATTTCTATTTCGATCAGAATTATTATCCAACTATGTACTATTTTATGCGAATTAAAAATTGTCCTAAAATAAGAATTTTTGATATCTATGTCTTATATACTTGCATAAAATCCACAGTACATATATTGTTTCGAGTCAATCAGAATTGTTAATAGAAAGATTGGATGGAACATTCGTATGGAAAATAAAAATTGTCCAAAAATAAGAATTCTACCATAATTTTCTGCCATGTACGCAAACAATTTTTATTCTGCGTAAAAGTCTGCAATATATTATTTTTAGTCGAGCAGAATTATTAGTTGTGAAATTGAAGGGGACAATGAATCGAAAATTTGGCAAAAATATAGGAGGTTTTAGAGCCGAATCAGAACGAGGAAACTGGGTCGAAAAATCGCAGCAAAATCATACAGTTCGCGACTAGGAGAAATAATCGGCGTGCCATTGACGGGAGCAATACATCGGGGCAGCGGCATCATGTAATTCGTGGATTATGTAAAGCCGTAGGGAGCGATGCAACAGATTGAAATAATAATCGGCGGATCGAGTTTGTTTGAATGGGAACAGGTGTCCGATCGAACCCGTCGCCGCTGCACGCTGTTAAACGTATAAATAGAAACCGTTTGATTTTGATGTATGCCACGAACGTTTCGGTATTCGCCGGCATTTCTCGTTGAAAGATCCTCGAACCGTTCGAAGCCCGGCGAATTATTTTCTCAAAACTTTCCGCCACTTTCAGCGACTCTGACACGATATATAAAATAGAAATATTCGAACTGAATTATTACATATAATCAATTATGTCGATCGTAAACGTTAAATATTAAATTTAATTTGTTGCTAATTTCGATCAATTTACGCAATTAAGTTTATACATGCCAAACGAAAAATTCCTTTGAAAAGGGTCCAAACCAGGACCTAAACGTTAGAGAAGAAAAAGTTTAAATTGCAAAATTGCTAATTCAATAGTGTTATTAATTGATCGAAACTGTGCGCCAAAATCAGCAACAAATTAAATATGAATTATTACAAATTGGTGCGAGACAGACATTTTCTTGCTCCATACTTTGAAAATAATGCAACAGTATTTTTTAACTACATTTTATAGTTATAATTTAGTTCAATTTATCAATTATAGTTAATTTATTTTTACACAAATTCTATTGTTCATAGTTGATTGCAAAGGAATGGTCACTGTTCGACAGAATGTTTTGATTTCGATTGTTTCGATGATGGTCTTCTCGCATTACAATTTAATTTTTATACTATTCTTTCTTGGAACAATTACAATAATTCGACAAACTTGGATTCCAATTTGTTTAACAAACCAAACATTCAGAAGTTCCAATAATTAATTGCAACTTTGTTGTAATATAAGGAACACACTTTGATTGAATGATAAAACAAATTTTCCATTTGCAAGAATAAAATGAATTATAATAACAGAATTGATTTACAGATTGACACTACTAAGAAAGTCTCTGAACGTCTAAGCAGGCGACTGTGTATAGAGAATGATCAAAAATGCCCTCCGCAACAGTCGCATAGCAATTGAGCTCCAGAACCCTCACGCAACACGAGACAGGGCTTCGTTTATGGTAGCTCAAGTGTTTCGCCTTCTCTTTCTGCCAGTCCAGGGTGACATAAGTCAGCCTTCTAACGCTTCTAACACTCAGATTTTCGAGTTACACAATGTCGGTTTCAGAGACGTTTCAATTTGTTCCGTTTAATGCGCTCAGCGAGTGCAATTACTGCTCTGATACCGATTCAAACATCTTGAAAAATATTGAAACATTAATGTGAAAAAATCGGGTGAGAAAATATCAGGTTACTTATATCGTGTAAAAATATGTTTGTTCGTAATTATATTTTTATAGTAGTAAATATAATGCGAATTATGTCCCGTATCTGATGGTATCGTTGCAATCAGAAAGGTGTCACGATTACATGTAGACTACTTTCGAAAGCATTGGTTCGGATAATCGAGGATCTATTGTATCCTAGATTAAACAGGTAAATGAGATCCAAATCGTATTGTGTTTAGACTCGTTTTAATCAGGAGAATGTCACCAATATGTTGGTACAAATTAGGAGCAAATAAGTTTAGTTGTATGGCGACTGATCGATACACTGTGGATCTTTATAGAAAATAAAATAGCATTGTGTATAATCTCAACGAGCTAAAAAATTCAGATACTCTAAATGCTTTTACTGTTTCTGATTTTTATGGTAAACATAATCAAAAACTAAGATGGTAATTGTAAAATACTCAGGCTCGACCTCGTGTAAAGTTGCAATCAAGGAACACATTTTCTATGACTCGAATACGCTCGAACCCGTCGCCACTTCTCTAAATCCTGCCGCGCTAGACTTCGCAACGACAGGAACACGACACAAAGTAGACCAAGACAAAATGAACCGATCAACTCCGAAGATCAGGAAACTTCGACCAGGAAAATGTTGAAATTTGTTTATGCTCTGACATGTAATCCAGATTTACGCGTGCAATATATGAGCAACGACCGTGAAAAAGACAAATCGCGCTCGAGAATAGACGGGCTTATCAACGATTTAAATCCGTCACTGAAATTCCGCGTTCAACGTCGAAAAACTTATAGAGCGAATCCGACAAATAATGTCGGATCATCTTCTAGATATTCTCGCTATATTGCAATATAAAAATTGTACAAAGAACAGGATAGCCAAGTAACATTGTTTCACACAGCAAAATATACAAGTTTACCGAAATAAAAATTGCACAAAGAATAAGAACTAAGTGACATCGTACTATAGATCAAAAATGGCGATCCAGGCGCCGCACAGTGACCCAAGACCTTTCATTCAAATCGGAGACAAAATCTGAAACATTGTGGATTATGGGAAAAATAAGGAGATTATAATACAAATGATTTTAACCTTGTAAAAATAAAAATGTAAATATTTAACAGTAATTCGACTTTTTGCAAAATCCGGAGGTCGTAGACGAATTTTCGGACAAGATTCAAAATCAGCGTGTAAAAATCTACGGGAAATGATGTATAGTATGTTTAAAAAAATTTGTTGCGCGTGTGGTATTGGAGAAATCACGATTTTCTTGAAATTGTGCAAGTTTAACGAATTTTTTCAAAGTTAAAAAACGTTCGTACCATAATCTCCCTATTTTCCCATATTCTACAAATGTTTCAGCTTTAATTTAAAAATAATTTCATCGGTCTACCTCATTTCTATTAGAAGTTCTTTGATTTTGTCTCTGATTTGGACGAAAGGTCCTATTGCGCGTCGGTATGGTTCGAAATTGAAAAAAAATTTGAACCAATTGATAAATCAAAATCAAATGATATACTTCAAGGATGTTGGATCCACTCGGATCGATCAACCGTCGAGGAATCTAGCGCGAGGGTGGGGAGGGCTTCGAAAATTCTAAACACCGCACAGTTTATTTTGCGTCAAGGTGCAACGCAGCTATTCGTAGAGTGTGGCCGCCTAATAATAATCGCACTTCCGATCCGTAGGGACCGTTCTGTTCGAGGAGATATGTATTGTGTTGCGATTCGGGATCGTTCGAGGGCTCGGATCCGTCTACGAGCGCTGCGGAATCCCCGCCGGAAACTTTATCGACGTTATCGCTGCATAGAAACATAGCCGGCGACGCTCCGGGCCGAACAGAGGGGTCCTTGTTGGCCTTTCGGAGGTCTTTTTACGTTCTCAAGGTAACTTTACACGCAGCGAACGGGGTCGGGATAATTTTTCTCACCGACTTCCCTCCATCGGAGATCGCGCGACATAAGTGTTTGTTTATAGCCCTTCGAGTGGACACCCTAATTTCGACGATCTTCGAGCTGGACTCAATTTTCATTCATTTGGCCAAGAAGTGCTTTGAAGTGGTGCCCCATAACAATTCTAAATAATTCCGGGACAGAAATGTCGAGTGTGTCGACAGAAATGTTTTCATAACAATTTCCTGTATAGAGAGCAGAAAGATTATCAAACATTCTAACCTCTAACCTTTTAACGACACTTTTCTACAGTTACGATTAGACTGCGGATTTGGTGACATATTAAAAAGATTTAGGACCACTACTGGATTAGTTTCACCTCAATAAGATTATTAAAAGAAGAAAGAAATTTTCATTTGGCTCCTGTGTCATGCAATCAATGCGAACATTTTTTATTTTGACTGGACTATCTTCATGCAAAATAAAAGTGTTTTATCTAAATTAAACCAAACCGGAGTGAAATAGAACTTTACTTTCTTCGGCGATATAGATAAAATGTTGAGAATAATATAACAGAATTTTTAAATTCTTCTAGTTCTCACGGTTTTAAAGTACACCTACTACATTTTATTATGAACGCATAAAAATCCGCTGTTTAATTATAAAACAGTAAAGAACTAGAAAAATTTCAGTACATTGTAATACTGTTTCAAATGGAACGAAGTCATTACGGCTTTAAATGAATTTTTCTTTTACTTCTGCTTCCCGCAATCAATGTAGAACATTTTTGACATTATATATTATTATGTTTTGTAGATCTCGAACCCATCACTTGACGTCCTTCAAGAAGAAATACTATAAGATCGCAGAAAGATTAATGTTGCGCGGCGTTTGGGCGAAAGACGATCGCGTGGCTGAGATTTTGCGGAGCGTCCCGACGCTTTTCGGAGCGTCTCGATGCTTTTCGGAAAAGGGGGGCAGGCACCACCTTCGATATATATCGTTCCTGGTGTATTTATGACTCGCGCTTGACACCGTGTGCTTGCTGGCGTTCGCCTCGGTTCGCTTCGATACGAAACGTGAGTTCGACCGGCTTTCCGACAGCAACAGCGACGTGTAGGCTACGTTTATATTGGAGAGCAGCGATAAACGATCACGACGAACCTTAGAATTCTATTGTTTCGTACAGCAAGCGTTTAGACACCATTATTTATTTTATTATAACGGTATTTTCACCAGTTTTTCTTCAAAAATTCAAATTGAAACCTATGTGGAAACGTTAACAAAATTTTTCACGCGAGCGAATCTTCTACGAATTTCAAGATTGAAACCTCCGCTATGCAACGAACCCTTACAAATTGAAGTACGATTTCTTTTGGCCAGGTAATAACCTTAATAAAGCCTGGAATGTAATGAAGCTGGAGCGACGCGTTGGTTCGGAAATGATGCACATTGAAACGTCTGTAAAAAAATTGGAGAATTTTTCGGGACGATGAATCTGCCGTGGATTTGAAAAGATTAGAGTTTTCCCTTTACAACGACACCTTGAAAATTGAAGTACAATTTCTTTTGGCCAGGTTATTAAATTTGGAATGATATGAAGCTGAAGCGACGTGTTGGTTTGGAAATGATGCAGATTGAAACGTCTGTAGAAACATTGGAGAATTTTTCGGGAAGATGAATTTATTGTGTATTTGAAGATTGGAGTTTTCCCTTTACAACGATACCGTGAAAAGTGATGTACTATTTCTTTCGGCCAAGTTATTAAGCTTGGAATGTAACCGGAGCGACGTGTTGGTCCGAGAATGATGAATATTGAATTCACTGTAGAAACAATTTGTTCGGGGAGACGAGTCTACCGTGGGTTTGGAAATTTTGGCTTCCGCTTCACAATGATCCGTTAAGACATTTTAATAACAAACAGAAATACATAAAATTATGAGTTTTATTAAATTATCTTAACGCCAAACCCGGTATCAAAGAATCACCGGCAGATAACGTGTCAAAGCTCCCGTCCATGTCAATGTTAGGCGAACCGCGGCATCGTATAGGACAAAATGGACCCGTTTTTGCTGGGTATGACGAGTCGTCAGAATACGTGTCACGCGTGACAGTTCGAGTGACAGTAGAATACGTGAAATCGCCGGTTAACGGAAGATGGCCGATTGAGGAGAAGAAGAAGAAGGAAGGAAGGACGACGCGACGCGTACAGAAGGAGAACGAATAAGAGGAGGAGAGTTGTGGATGGTGGAGAAGAGGAGGGAGAGAAGCTTGCGCAACCGGTGCGCATCTGGCCAGAAAGCTTTTATCGTGCTTTTTCGGTACGGTCGTCGACATAAGCGTGGGCGGCCTAATTCCTGTGGCTGTCGTTTCTGCAACGTACGCGTCCGATCGCCAACAGAGAAACAGTCGCCTGCCCCCCTTCTTCCCTCCACCCTTCGCGCCACAAAGTCGTCTATCGAAATCCCATCAAAACTCCTACGAAACACCGTGGACAACCATTTTACGAGACCCGCCTTCCCGAAGCAACACGATTCGCGTAAGAGGACTGGAATTTCGACAGAAAGAACGAAACCGGACCAACACACCGCGCCTGTTCCAAACCGGAAACTGACAACGAGCTGTTTGGACCGAGAATCAACAGGCGACTCTGGGACACATTGTTGTTCGACAGGTTGCTATCCATTGTTGCGTAGACGGGATTCTCTGGATTGTGAATCGAACGATTGTTCACGCGACAGACCAGATTTTGAGAGCTTCGGCACTATTGTTCCGTCACGGTGCAAACTGTTTTTGGTTGGCTAATTCTGGGGGTTGATAGCTCTTCACGCAAAAGAAAAATTGGATATTAACGGTTCATTTGTTGTTTCGTCACGGTAGTGCAGTTAGGTTACAACTTTATTTAGTTAGGTGGTTATTTAATTCAACAAGTGGAGGTCTAACTTCTAGGAGACTGCTAATTGTTTTTAATTGTCTAATTCTGGAGGTTAGCAGCTCTTCTCGCAAAAGAAAAATTTGATATTAACGGTTCATTTGTTTTTTCGCCACAGTAGTGCAGTTAGGTTAGGACTTTATTTAGTTAGGAGATTATTTAATTCAACTAGTGGAGGCCTAATTTCTAGGAGGCTGCTAACTGTTTTTGATACGTCTAATTTTGGGGGTTGGTAGCTCTTCGCAAAAGAAAAATTTTATATTAACGGTTCATTTGTTGTTCCGCCACGGTACAAACTGCTTTTTATTGTTTAATTTTGGGGGTTGGTAGCTCTTCCGGCAAGAGAAAAATTGGATTTCGACGGTTCATTTCAGAATTAATTTTCGATTGTTGTTAACAGCTTACTACTTATGTATCGATCATCCTCGGTCTCTCGCTCTTCCATTTTTCTGGAGATAGAAAACGACTAAAACTTGATCCCACGGCAACGACCAAGGTCGCGATAAGCTTCTGGGGCGCCGTTCAAAGGCGATTTCGCGGATTTATGGCTGGATTTTTATAAACATGCTTGGCGAGACCGTATGCAAACAGGCGTCGCGAAGAACCGGTGTTGGGTGAAATGGTATTTGACAGAAAAATAAAAATGTTTTCGCACAGTGCTGCCCCGAAACACTAAGTCGGTCAGTTTATAATAAATTGAACAGCGGATTTTGAACCACAAACTTACTACCGCCGGTCTAATGACCGGTTTTAGATTTTTTATTTCAGAAATATTAAAATTGTAAAAGTGTTTTCATGAGAATTGATTGAACACACAATTGATCTTGTTATTTATACATATAATACGATACACATGTCAGTCACTTTTGGTCTCCTTCTGGTGATCTCTCGAATGAACGTACCAAATTTTGCAAAACAGCAAAGACATTTAAAGATTTACAAAATACCGCTGTATAATCTCCAACTTGTTAAAATTGTTAAGCAAAAAATGATTATCTACGTTGCACTTACCGCGGAGAATGTTTGAATGAGGATGAGACAGATCTGATTATATTCAGACCTTAGAACATAATTCAACAATGTTATGGGATCGATACCGAGTTTTTATGCTAAGCATTTTCGATTTTCGTCGAAGCTCGCCGCGCAGTGCGTCGGCGGGTAAACGCGAGGACAGAAATGCGAGGCAAGGACGTCGTAAAAAAATGAACGAGGGGGGAACGACGATAAAGCACGAACCTGCTGGAAAACAATATGCGCCGACCAAAGAGGGAGAGAGAGAGAGAGAGAGACTCCGCTTTGAGCGTAACGCTTTACAGCGGCGAAGGTGAGAGGTCGAAGCGAGAGAAAAGAGTTCGTGGAGTCAACGCCTCTCGGTACACGTGCCCGCCAAATCTCGCCATCGCTTTCTAAAATCAGTCATTTCTTCCTCACGTTATTTCGTCCCAACCCTGGATTCGACACGCTAGTTTCACTATCTTCTACATAAATAAAATTAAATTCTGTTCGTTGGTAAGCGCATCACTTGAAAACGGCTGGACCGATAAAAAAAAATATTTTCGTAATAATCCGAATAAGGTTTTTAGGGAAAGAAAAACTGGAAAAGTTGTCCGGAGAAATGGAAAATTCGGAAAAAAATGAAAGTGCTTTTTACTATGGGATTTTTGTATGAACTCAAAGATCATAACTTGCGATTCGAACAATGAATATGAGTAATTAAAACGATCATAAACAAAATTATTGAAATGTGGACAAGACAACGTCTGTCGGGTCAGCTAGTCCAAAATATAAAATTTGTTACAGTTGATGGCAGAATAAACTTATAATAGAAAAATATGTATATATTTTACACATTGTTATACAAGTACAGAAATACGCAAGATTGCCAGCATAAAACGTGGCGCGCTTATTGAACTAACTCCAACGAATATTGACAATGAACGAAAACTAGTTAAAAAGTCGAATGAAAAATGAAGATAGAGAGGGAGCAAAAATAGCGGAAGGACCGGAGAGAAAGTATCGCAATATCTTGACGAGCGTCTTCATTACTCAGTGTCACAAAGGATCTATTTGTAACGTAATTAAGTTAGTAATCGAAGCAAGGCGAGCGAGAGAGGATACGATCAAGATTAAAAGGAGTCTATTGAAAAGCCACAGAGCGGTGTGCAACGCGGCGGTTGGACGGAGAGATCGAAACCGAAACAATACGCCGGGGGAGCGAGAGGATATTATGGCGCTATCCGTCCTAATTATGAGACTTTAATTACGGCAAATTACTTTGCCGGTACCTCGGAGCGTGACGGGAACGAGTCACTCTCGTCTGGACGTGTTTTACGGCCAGCCATTCTCGTGAACATCGCTCGGAACCTTGGAAAATCGACTCTAAAACGCGTGGGCGTTCGCGGAGAAGGATTCCACAGTACTCAACGCAATCCCATTGTGCGCAAAAAACAGATTAAAACAGCTCGTCGACGTTCTCGAAGTGGGTCACGGGAGGATTCGTGGATTAATCGGTTTGACCTAACCGACTTTCAAAATATGTACTGAAAACGAGACGATTAAATTCATGTACAATGTGGTCCGATAACTTTGACTACCTTTAATAATCGATAAAAAGGCGATTTTTAAACCCCTCCCCCGCTGTATTTTAATTTTCATTAGCTCGATGTTTTTTCCGAATTTCTTAAATAAGGAAAATATTGTCGAGGGCAATCCAAAACGAGTTACCAATGGATTTTCAAATTCATTAATTTTCGTCTCATCTTTCCAAACGTAGTACCGATGAACTTCTGGGATTCTCCTGATTAAAACGAGTACAAACACGGCGTGGATTGAACTATTTTTATAGACTTGGTATAAACAAAACAATTAATTGGTATGCGCGAAGTCTAGAAAAGTGGACCGATCCAGGTCGTGTTTGGACTCGTTTTAATCAAGAGAATCTCAACAGTCCCCTGGTGCCGTGTTCGAAAAGATAAAAAAATAAAAACGTGATAAAAACGTGATTACTGGATTTTTAAATTGCACGTTTATTATGCTTTTCACTGCCATAATCTAATCTCCTGCTACGTCGACTCCTCGGACTGCGAGAACTCGACTTCCGGGTGTCGAACTTTGCGGTAATTTAGGCGACCGCTATATTGTTGTAGATTCTTTACGGGAGTACGCGTGCATGCACAGTGCGTGGCTGTGGGACGCAGGCTCGTTTCGTCGATTTCCTCTTTCCTGCGCGACAGTCATAGACAAAACGCACACAAACCGGCACCGTATGTAAATTACATGGCCGCCGGCTACGAGGAGCGTGTGGTCGCGTTACCAGCAGACAGGAAGCATAAATTTCGTTACGAACGCCAAACATAGTGCGGGAAGAACAAGCGTAGGAAACCGCCAGGACCTCCTCTTTCCAGCATTGTCGAGTACCATTTCGTTCCAGCGAGAAATAAAGGCCTATTCGGATCGATCGAGCTCCTTGGTAGGCGTTAAGCTATGCCTATACTGGAGCTACTTTTGACGTTGCATCTTGGGGAAAAGTCGACGAATAAAAGAAGGAAAACCGGAAGCGACGAAAAGTTGATGTTGCTGCAATGTGGACGTAGCTTTAGTGGAAGGGTATAGAGGATTTTCCGAGTTTTCCCGTGGAACGAGTGCCAAGGTTCTGTGCAGATAAATTTGGCAAGGTTTTGCTGTTCGATAATGGTGGCGTAGGTCAGTCATTGTAAGGGAAAATAGAATGAGGGGACATGTCATAAGTAGACTGCGGATCTTCATGCATTTATAGGAAAATCGAGCAGATGAAATTGAAAATTGTTAGAATATTTTCAAAATTCAAGACGTCAATACATGATTTCTCCTGTATTCATTAAGGGAATTTGGAATAACATCGAATTTGGTTTGGTTAATTTAAAGTTAACCCTCGGAGTAGACCTTCAAAATTATATTTAATATTTGATTATAGTTTGTTTCCAGTGTTCTAGACTTTCCTGCGTAAGCAACGACGACGTCACCTAGCTTCGTTATCGGAAGATGAAAGGCCTCGGTGTTCCGAACATTTCCTAACAGTTTATCAATCTATATTACGCGAACCTCTGAATCGGTGTTATGGAACGTTTCGCTGCTTCTCTATGCACCGACATCGACAGTAACTTTCCGGGCAATTAGACTTTATCACAAAGTCGATCGCCGCTCGCCGCCCGGAGTCCTCGCGTTCCCGAGGCTCGATGCAGCCGGGAATTGAACTATGACCTGGAATTCCGCCCACTCCGAATATTCTTCGAGGAACAATCTTCAAGAAAGAAGAATATTGCCTCGATATATGCTACAATTACGCTCCACTCGAACTATGTACAAATGTCGTACGTACAAACGGATAAACAATGATAGAATTTTCTCGTATGTAATTATTTATCTATTATACATTTACTAGGATATTCGCGACATTTTTCCGGTTGAAACGAGTCCGAACACGACCCAATTCCGTTCACATTTGCCAGTTTCATCCACGATACAGTAGAACTTGCATATAATCGATTCGGATAATCGAGGTTCCACGCTATCGTGCTCCGAATTGGATCGTGTTTGGACTCGTTTTAATCAGAAAAAATCCCACGAATGCGCCAGTGTAAGTTTCACGAAGAAATAATTAAATTAAATACAGTATTGTCACTGAATTGGTATAATTGCATAATTTTAAAAAACACATTGAAGCGTACACCTTGCGATAACAGATTGAGAAATATTGTGCACAGATCTTTTCCTCTGTGTGTTAGAAAACGCAAATCGTTGAAACAGACGAGTATCCTCGAGCAGGCCGTTTCTAGACTGCCCCGGCGACAGTCTTTCGAAGAAGCAGTTAGGAAAGAACAATTAATGGAGATTGATGTCTCCCGAACCCGCATGGTGTTCTCCTTTCTTGGGGAATCGGTCTCGACATACGGGCGCAAATTCGTGTCCTGAGAAACGAACGTAGGCGAGCAGAATGGTAACTTTCGAATACGAAATTGCCGGGCCGAGGCGCGAGGCCTCGGAACAAGTGAGATATCGAAACCCAGAGGTGTTTTCGGCCAGATAAAGGTGCGATCTCCTTTGCGCGTCAGGACGCAGCGTTTCGTTATGCCAACGTCTTTTATACTCCATTCGTCGTACTTGGTCAGTACACCACTGTGTACTGTTCGGGATGTTCTATGCGTAGAAAGATCGACAGATTCCTCGAATCACCGGCGAACAGAAAAATTCCTTTCGCTCGGCGTCTCGCGACAGAACGATTGATTCTCCGCGAGAGTTTCTCTGCGTTGTCACCGTCGCTGCATTCCGCAAACTTCATTGAACGTCTGCCGAGCGACCGAGTGTCTGGCACATTTTCAAACTAATATTGTCAACACATCCAAACTGTTTTTAATCAATACTCGCGATAATGATTAATTTCAACCCCTCCACTCGTTACAATACTTTTCTACGCGGAATTTACCGGTTCATCCAAATTCGGGAGAACGTATGGGTCGTTCAAAGAACTGAAGGTGATATTCATACTTCAGTAATAAATCGTAAACGATGAAAGAAAAAACAATTTTTAATTTTTATCCATCTCGGCGTAATCGGTAAACATATATGGAAAAAAGACACATACAGATCGAATTGAGTAACCTCCTTGTTTTAACAAGTCGGTCAAAAAAACAACTTAACGGGTTGCATAAGATGGCAGCAACGTTTATGCAACATTTGTTTCATACAAGAAATTAACTTACAAAGTTATTCGAAGTTGAAAATGACAAGGTCATCATCCCTTAGGTTCGAGGCGAATGTGACGACTCCGGGGGGAACGTGGAAGAGTTCTTTCGTTAAAAGGCATAAATTCTAGCGGGAATCATCCGAGGCGAAAGATGCACAATATGGTGCTCGTAACTTATCGCGGACGGGCAGCAACAAATCTGTGTCACTTTAGAAGATCAAAGGGAAGTCGAAGATGTTCGCCACGAGCCGAGAACCAACCGTAGAACCGTGTGTACAGCTTCTTTAAATTGCCATCGTAACAGCGACTAGATCGCGAATACCGTTGGCATAGTTCTGATATCTCTAATAATAATTTCAGGCTGGTTCAGGGAATTATTAGTTACCCCAGTGTCTGCGGGAAGGGGGACCAAGAATTTGCTGAGTCCGCCCGTAATCGTAAAACAGGCGTTAATCGGGTCTTTCGACGACCATCTTGATTTTCGGGGAAACCTACTTCGCCCTTGGTTATATGGTTCTTGTCAACGACACACCACTGACAGATTTAACGCAGTTTATACGATCGACCATGCTCCCGACACTTATGCGCTGTACAGTCGCCGACAAAATTAGGGTGTGTACAACAACCCTCTACGCCTAACAAATTGAACCTGACATCTTCCTTCTCATGTAAGTAACATTTAGGATCAATTTTCTCTTGGGCTTCGTTCAAGAATTACATATTATCAGTGTTTTTGAACGCAAGCCTCGGAGAACATTTTTCGAAAAGGGAAAAGTTGCTTCGAATGAGCTGGCAGAGAAAGGCAACGATTATTTTTATAATAGAGAAGCAAGGACCATGAGTATGTGGGCCCTCCAACATAGTTCATCCAAGATCTAACATCGATCTCTAAAAAAAAAGAAACAATTTTATCTCTAATATTTTTGTTAATTAACAAATCTGGTATATAGTAAACTAAAAATGTCTTTTCTTACTATGTTTATTTTTCTGGAGATATGGTTTTAATTATTTTTTTTAACGAAAATGGGTATTGATAATATAACAACGCGAATTTGACCATACACGATTTGTTTATTTAAGGAAAGAATAGATGAAACACGCTGAATACGACTGTACGGTTCGTAAGCCGGAACTAAAGTCAAGTGCAAATTGTAATGGGAGAAAAATCTTGGGCTTTCCCCAATGGGTCAGTTCGAGAAAAGACTAAAAATATAACTGTCCAAAGAGAGTTTGATTACTCAGATCTTCTTAAAAATGATAAATTACACCTTATGGGTTTCTAGTCCGCGGGTCGATAAAACAGAGAAACAAAGAACCCTTTTAGTATCTTTATCAACACAACTTGTATTTGAAACCAGATATTCTAACATTTTTTAGTATTTTCCCTTAAATGAAACACAAAAGCTAACCTCCCTTCAATTTTTTCATCCCAATTAAAAAAATCATACTGTGAATGGTTAAAGTTAATTGCAGAATATACACTTCTAAATTTTCATGTCTTTTTTTTCAACGCGGTAAAATTAGAGAATGGCGGAGTTGTGTATAACATTATCCAACCAATTTATTGTCCACTCAAGTTTCTACAGATCCATCTTGGTTATGTTTATAGATTCTCGGTGTCGGTCGAGACGTGCACCGAGTATCGAAAATTCGTGCGATTCCCTGAGTTGGTTACGCAACGTGTACTTCGGACGCGTCGATCACGCACGTGCCCGGAGCAGCGATCCGAAAACTTTCGTGTGTTGGCTCGTCCCGCGGATTTACTCGATGGTTCCGGGAAATTTCTCTGCGATTTGGGTCTCCGACCAAACACAGATCGAGCTGGGACACCCGACCCGGCCCGACATCCGAGAAGCACGCGTGTCCCGCGGAGATTCGCGAATCGCGTGCGAAACGCGAGACAACCGGTGCTGAACGAACGATCCACGCGCCGATAGATCGCGACGGACGCGTTTTCGATCTTTAACTGGTTAAGTGGGTAATCGTTTCAGCTCGAAAACGAAGACGCCGGACGATCGTTCGGGAAAATGCGAGCACCACACGCGCCGAAACTGTTCCGCGACTGCGATTAGTCTTTTCGACACACGTTTCACTTTGTGGAATACAGAAATGAACCCCGAAAATATCTCGCGCGATAATTAATCATTTTCTTACGTATTTCAGAATTTATACGGTTAAGTTTTCATTCATTTTTTTTTGTAAGAAATATTGTTGTGAATTCATATGATAACGAGGAATATTAATGTTAAAAATTAATATTGGCAATCAATTATAAAAGTATAAATTGTTTGAAAAGACTGCAAGCATAACCCCAACTACCAACTATTTCATATTCCAAGAAATAGAAATCCAATAGTGTTACTTCTTTCTTGAATTATTTTAACCAACCAAAAGTAATGTGTTTTCTTCGTTAAATTTAAAAGCGAACCTACTCATCGTCCAGGTGCACTGCCGTGCACCAGCCAAAGATCTCGCACTACCTACTTTTACACGAACCAACTTAGCCATTTTTTAGAGGCTTGTAACTCGGAACTGGAGGCAGATGCAGAAATGTAATTTTGTACATTTGTTAAATGCTATCATGACTCAATATTGACAAAACATTAATCTTCCAACATTAGTAGGTTCCAAGATATAGGATCTCAAGAATCGTTTTTCTCACTGACTGACTGACTGACAGACAGATCATCAAAACCTTTTGGGTACTTCCCATTAACCTACAAGCTTGAAATTTGGTACATAGGTCGACCATAACAAACACTCAAAAGAATAATTATCAAAGAATGTAATTTTACACCTCAAAGGGGTTGTATTGAACAAAAAAAAAACATTACGAAATAGCTACGTAGGATAAAACACAGCAGCATAACATACATAAGTATACGTTTTTAACTTCGAAGGCAACAAGTACTGATGAAAAAAACCATCAACAAAAATCGATGAAATCCCAAGAAAAACATCCTGTAAACAGGAGTCAAGTTCTCCATGGTCGTAAAAAGTTGTGAGATCAAACAAAATACGACCAAGTTCGTTAGGTTAGAAATACCTCTTACATTACTGAAAAGAAACGTTTGTAAAAATAAGTTTAAAAGAACGCTATTTAATTTTTAAAGAGTTACATGGAGGACCAAATTATTTAAACTTGGCCGCAACCTAACAGCTTTTATGGCCATTGGTTTAAAAAGTAACGTTAAAAATTAAATAGCATTATTTTAAACTAATCTTTACAAACGCTTTTTAAAGTATTGCAACAGATATTTTGAAGTTAACGAACCTGGTCGTATTTTGTCAAATGACAATGACAATGTGAATGCTTGAAATCTGCAGCCTGGAAATGAGTTCCTAAGCAGATTTAATTTATGTTTATAATTTTCATAATTTTCAGTTTTCTTATTAACCCTTGTACGTCGATCAAAATTTTGACCTGTTGATGCTATTCCGCGAGGAATTCTCTGTGATAAATTATTAGCATTTTAAATGTAATCGGTACATTGCCGCCCTTGAACAATAATGGCCTCCCCCACTAGCTCCCTTTTTTTCCCAGCCACCTCTCACTCTTTCACCGTGACAACTTGCAAATCCAGTTATATCATCTCTCGACTTTGTAATCAGTTGTGTGGAAGGAGGCGAGCCGCATGGACGTGGCAACGAGCGAGCGAAACAGCGAGCACGAACGAGTATGGGCGAGCAAGAGTTCCCCTCGACAATAAATCACCCGCGAGAGCTTTTATATGCGACGTGTTTTTCCTTGACCGCGGTAAATTTAATTAAGACCAGCTCTTTTGTTAGCGTTACACGGCAAAAAACAGACGAGGAACAGTCGTTTTCACTTTTTATGGGAAATAATTTCATTTGAAATGAGGTAACAAATAATCATTTGAATTCTACAAGTGTCTCGATCAATTATTAAATTCAGACGTACACTAATTTTTATAGTTTAAGTACTAAAGTGTGTGTTGCTGCATGTTAAAATTGTTTTCCAACCAATGAATTATTTGACTGTTCAAAATAATCGAACATGTAATTATTTCAAGTGGTATGTAGCCAAATAAGATAACATATAATCTTGACGATTATTTTCCAAATAATTCGTTAATCTATCAATCCTTGAATAAAAATTAAATGATCCACGAGAAGCAAATCTGAAGGAGCGTTCGCGTTCCAATTATTGGTAAGATTGAACCAGGTGATAACAACAAAAACATATGAGAAAAATTGGAGATTGTTTCTGCCGAAGAATTCGATCGCAGCCAAACGATTTCTGATCCACAAGCGCCGATGAAGGGATTAATATATTTCCGAAGGCATCCGCGTACATTATCGTAATGGCTCCCATTAGTTAACGTCGACGCAGACTGAATTCGCGGCCGAGAGATTCCTTTGCTCCTTCGCGACCATGACCTTACTGACATTTAATTCTTAGATCGTCGACAGCTTCGAAACTCGCCCGTACAGGATCTGCACACGTGTGTCAGATAGCGTGCGCATTTCCATAACTCCGAAGGTCGCCAAATATTGCAACTAGAGGAAATACACCTTTCGCCTCTCCGCCATTGTATCTCGCTTTCATCGAACACCTCTCTCTGTCTCCCTCGTGGCTGAACCTCAATCTTCGCGCGTACAAACTGTAGCCGATTATTGTCCTCGTCGGCTATTTTTTCTTTATCAATTCAACGGAAAATAATTGTTTCGAACCACCATTAACACACAATTCACTGCGGGTTACCATGGGTTCGTCGACAACTCATTTCATCAGCACTGTTTTCATCGACACGATTTGACAGACAGTAACTTTCATCCAAGAAATTATTTGACACCGACACTATGTTTTCATCGACATTTCTTTCGCGAACACTTCAACACAACAATCACGTACCAAAGCAGGCACCGTATAGCATGAACATAGCCAGAGGTGGGCATTATTTGGCGAAATAAATATTTCAAATACCATTTAATATTTTAGACTCTATTTTGCTTAAGGAAGATAATATTTTACATAAAATATAACAATTTCTAAAATAAAATATTTCTATTTTAACAGTGGGAACCACAAAATAAAATATTTCTATTTTAATAATCTAAAACACAAAATAGAATATTGTATTTTTTGTGCCTACTGAGGTTTCTTGATAAACATACAGTGTATCTTATCACCAGGAAACTACTTCTACTCATAAATCTATTGAATGCGAACCATTATTTTTAGCAATAATATTTCAAATTGAAAATAAAGACAAAGTCCAAATATTTTCAATATTCTGCAAATAAAATAGTATTTTCAAAAATTATTGCCGCAAGAAAATTATTTTATTTTCAAAATTGTATACTTTAAAATTAATTGGATTTTTTATGAACAATTTTTTATGTAGCTATCAGTTCAGCTAAACACGGACTGTCGATGAAAACGTATATCGACAATTTAACCATGTCGATGAAAACATATATGGTGACGGCCAAAAATCATTTGTCGACGATTTTCACAATGTCGATGAAAAATTATACATGTTACGTGTATATACCTATTTATATTTTCTTTAAATTTATATTTACATCGAGGACATTAAAAGAGTTTCCAGAATGTCGACGTACCATTTTCAACAAGTATTTTTTTGGCGTTCAAGGAAAATGTTGTTCAGAACGGTGTTTCTAGGTCATTGAAATCTAAGGGGAGAACTCTAATCGACAAATTCGTCTGTTCGATTAAAAACTTATTAAAAACAATCAAGTTTTATAAATTGTTCACTGGGATTGATGTTTTGTTTACTTGTTATATTTTTCATTGAACAGAACACGCAGCGTCTTGTATAAACATCGACCGTAGGTGAATTGCTGGGGCCTTGAAAGTGGCAAAAAGATAGCAAATTGCATCAAAGTGCAAATTGAAAAGAAAACCTGGCCTCGATATTCTCGAAAAATTCTGATCTATGAAACGGCGCGCCGACTATGCAACTAATTATCACGTTCAGCCTGTTGCACCTCAGCTGGATCAGCTCTGGTTTGCATAGCGAATGGCAAAGATAAGATTATTGTTATGTAAGTGGAGGAAGTTTACCAACGAAAGTAAACATTTAAATCTCCGGTGGTGAGATCCGTGCCGCTCGGTTTACAGATTCATTATGGAGCTCATCGCGTCTTAAAAGATTCTAATTGACAAAAGACTACTTAACAAAACAAACTTTACGTTAAGTATACAGATTAACTCGTGATTCTTTTACATTTAAATTTGTTAGTGGAGTTAGCTGCGAGATAAACACAACAAATCGAGAGCTGACAAATCAACTAATTTGTACATCGAGTAAAATCGCAGGGAACATCATGATTACACATTTTTAATTGTATGAATTCGTTATAGAGCTCGTTGCTGCAGAAGCTAATGAGACATTCTAATAAAAAAAGATTACTTAACAAAACTAACTTTGAGATTTCTTTATTAACAAAAGACTCCTTTGGCTTTGTGCATCTTAAGGATTAGAACAAGCGTAAAATAGTCTCTTAAAAATCGAAAAATTTTGTTTCAAATTTTACGTAAATGCAGAAAATCCGAGTTGATTACAGGTTGTTGCGATTCGCATCGGATTATTTCGTATTTTCTTTCATAATCTCGCATGTTCGGATAGAAATGATGTATCGTCGAACAATGTATCCCGACAAATTTGTTTTCACCATGCAAACATACTCGCGTACGGGCACGCATTTCCAGTAAACACATAGTCGTCCATAATAAACGCACATCGCGTTTAAACCGCCGTAATATGCGGTTTTATGATTACGGTTATTCGTGATCCTACTTAACTCCACTTTACATGCCAATGTAAACATTATACTTTCGTTCGCGTAGACGCGAGAAAGATATTACTGAGAAAATCATTTTTCCTCGTGGCAGCTTAAAATATTCAACGAGCCCGATATTGCATTCATGGGAATTGCTGCGGCGCGTATTTGTTGCTATCGAACACGGTAATTAGTCCCTACGTAATTATACGTTTTTACTCTTCGACGTCCAATTGAAATGTATGAGTTAGCTTGAAACTTTGACTTTTGTCTGGCCAACGATTTTGTTATGATGAAACCGCGGATCTCTGTGGACAGATGACAAAGATAAGTGCAAGTTTAGGCAAGATGAAACGAGATGAAACGAGATAAAAAGAGAATTTCTATTTTGCATTAAAATCTGCAGTCTAGTTATAATGTAACCATTTTTTAGCTCTTCCATAATGTTTTAAAATTTCGATGAAAAATGAAGTTACATATTTATTTGTGAAATCAATGCGACTCGAGCAAAGAATTTGCAAACGTGAGATTAATTGAGTAGTATACGATTAATTAGTAAAATGAAGAATAACACAAAGATTGAATTGGAATATCTTGAAAGTTTGCAAAGACGATAGACACACGTATAAATAATGATAAAAATTGTTTATGTGATTGTCTAAAAAAAACTGTATCAGATAGTAAAGTAGTTGATAATTGACTTATATATGGATTAATTAATTCAATGAATCGCATTATTGCAAAATCATACACTATTTATAATCGTATTGATTTTTTCATTGATTCTTTACTAAATTTTCAAATGCAACTTCGCAGGATTATATGAAAATACCATATCGATTGTACCATTATTAAATTTTTTTTCTTTTTGTGCATGTCCCTTCTTTGTTATTAGACGAGTAGTCTTTATCTTTCTCTTCTTTTTGTTATTGTAAATACTTATGTAAAAGGACTTCAGTCCGTCTATAATAAATAACAATAATAATAAGCTAGAGGAGTCGAAAGAGCATCGAGAGTACGATTCAAATGTTCAGTTAAACCGAGGCATTGTGCAATGAGGAGCATTGGTACCGTGTGAGGATGATGCTATATAGTCCTCGCTAGAATCGTGACAATGTTGCCAATGTTCTGTTTTGCTATATTTAAGGTTCCCTACTACACACCTCGGATGTTCTCCGTGACACTAATCGCACATTATTACGAGTGCATCCTCAGGTGTCATCAGTCGTTGACAAATGCCCGATGCATCTACCGACGGTCTTATTGTGACATCTCTCATTTTCTGTGAAAAATTCGATGGTGCGTCTCAATCAAGGTCAGAAAAGTGTTGTTACCAATTAAAAATAGCCTGGGACACCCGACGGAAAAATTCTGAGGAGTTTTCGACCTCTTCCAACCAGCGCTGGGGAAAATTATTTCGATAAAAAAAGTATATCTATTACAATTTCCACTATATTTTAATAAATCGCGAGAGAAGCTGGTGTAATCTTTTGTACTCCGAATTAGTTCTCAATTTTATTGTCAACAATTCCCTACTATTTGAAACTTACTTCAAAAGACGGTTCCAGGACTGTTACTTATTTCAAATAATTTTTCTTTACTAATTATGTTAGATATAACCCTCCCTTACTTTAATTATAATTTGTTTCTAAGGAATAAGAAATTAAATGAGTAAAGGAAGAACGAAATACCTATAAAAACCCGTTTCATTTACATTTTTCGAGAGTCGCGCTAGTGCAAAGGATTAAAATACGACAAAGGTACATTTAGAATTCCTCATTTCCATCTACAGTCAACATTTTACTTCAAACGAAACCAGCTTCGTTCCGAGCACAGCGAAAGGGAAACTGCAATTTCCCTAGCCGCGCCGACCATAAACACAAATATATTGCCCGGCGCTTTTGGTGTGGCTCCGGTATCGCATGGACTGATAGTCGACATTACGATCAGCTTCATGGAATGAAACACATGTTTCAACACGATATTTGCACGACCGTACGCGAAGAAACGGTCGCCGATGTATTACCGTTCTGTTAGTGCGTCGAAGAGAACGGCCGTGTGTTCATTAACATTTAACATTAAAAAGATCGCGGAAAAAGGGGAGGAAAAAAAGAGAGAAGAAAGAGAAATAGGTAAAAATCGAGAGGCGACGATAACGTATCCACGCCGCGGAGTAAACGTCGCATTTAACATATTCTTCTCTCGACTCTTGCCGTAATAATGCAACATGTTCGTAATAAAGCTTCGCTCGATGGACGCGCGACCTTGAATTGTTGCGAACTCGATCTTCGCGGTGTTCAACGTTAGATGATTGCCCGACAATTACTTCGACACCTGTACCCGTGCGTTCCATTAACTTTCGATCGTTAAAACACCACTTTCGAATTGCGACGAGCCGATAATTATAGAAATCAACGGGACCTGTAAACCGACTACAATAAACAATATCATCGTTACTGCAAGGGGAGAGATAAGTTTTGAGGAAAGCGATATAAACGCACGCGTGATCTACATTCAATGTCGACGAATAAATTACAGTGAAATTAATCTGAACAAAAGAGAGTGTAATTCATGTGCCCTGGTTTATGTTACTTCTATTCTACGAACTGTACCGGTACAAATATTCACCAACGTGTGCTATGGTACTTTAGACTGCGGATCAAAATCGAATGAAAATAATCTTCTGCGCCGATCGCGGGGAATAGAAATTACATAAAAATTGATTTCTATTGGTGGTCATTTTAACAATACGTCAACAAGAAGTTCGACTGTTTTCACTATTCATTTACTAGTCATGTCTCGAAGAGTTAATTAATCTACGTTCAAGATCACCAGCTCAATAACAACTGCAACCATGTGTATTTTAAACTTCCACTAATGTTACTGTACATAGGCCACTGGACGAATACGAAAACTCCCGGATAGAAAATGCATACAACGTAACGTTTCTACAAGGTGGTTGATTTCTTCTTTTTTTTTGTTTTTAACTAGTTCAAATCACATAAAGTCCAGCTCACCGTAATTATCCAGGATTAAAAAACGTGGCGCAAGGTGAAGCGGCTCACTTCATAGCGAATTTGGATCCTGGAAGCACGGTCGAAGGTCACCACATCTACGATAATCGATCTAAGGAACGAGTTGTCACTAGACCGATAAATTCGCCGCGGGAATTCCGAAACGATACGCCAGCCACGAGACACAGAACAAACACCCTACATTACGAGAATAGTAGTTTGCCGACCTATCAAAAGGAGCTTAATCACGTGCGTGGAGAAGAGGCACGATGGTTGTTTTCGTTGAGTGTTCCTACCTTTTCCAGTGCGAACAACAACACAGCGTGTCTCTTCCGGATACGGATCACACCGTCCTTCCCCGTCGGCTGCCGGCGCACGACTGTGGATAATTCGCGGTCGCGACCGGCCTAGATATATACAGGCTATTTTTAGCAACTGTCGTCATCGAGCCGTTCTCCGATTGGCCAGCCGTGTCGTGACCGAACCACGCGATTGGCCGATCTCGCGAATACGATGCGAGTGCCTCCGATGCAGGTCTGGCTCGCGGCTGGGCGCGACTCGGCGGGCACGACATTTGTTGACATGAAACTGTCAGAAAGAATACGCGCTACCCTCGACAGCACTGTCTAACGACATGGCAGAACGACGCCGGGTCGGCGCAGACCCTTCCTATAATTTTTAACGAAATTCCTCGATCACTTCAATGGGTGCAAACCGCATCAGATTTATATTGTTTTAGAAAAATTCCAAGACTGCGTTTATCTAGATTTTTCACCATTTTTATAATAACATTATTATACAAATCATTTCTAATGGAAGCTTCTACATCTACATAATTCTATAAAGATCATTTTATAAGACTGAATTTATTTAGATTCTTCGTACGATTTTTATATAATAACACGTACTCGAATAACGTGCTCGACGATCACATTTGTTGATACTAATCTGTCGGAGAGAATACGCGCTACCTTTGACGGCACTGTCTAACAACATGGCAGAACGCGACGCCGGGTCGACACAGACCCATCCTACAATTTTCAACGAAATGCTTCGATCCCCTCCACCCGCCTTTGAAATCTTTAACTTTATCGCTGCAAACATGCCTCGCTGCTCTAAACATCGCTGTCAACGTGGTTTCCGGCAGAAACGTTCTGTTCCGTGTATTAGAATCATTGCAGCTGGCGAAGTTAACACGTGATGATACATTTCGGTGTACGAAGTAATTCGTGACCCTCGCAATTGGCCAATAGCGAGTTTGTTTAAAATTCCAAGTTTTCGGCTCGTCAACTGTTCGTGACATAATAGATGGGAATTGTTTTTGAGATTTTCGCAACGTCTACATACATGAAACACCTTTAAGAGAGTGTTTTCAAAAATGCAAATGGGGTTCAAAACACAATTTAATAGGACAATTAATTGAAAGATGGAAAGAATTAATAAATTTTGAAACGGTTACTCGTGTTTCTCGCCTGATATTGTAAATAGGGGTGTCTCGAAAGTAATCTAGCAAGGTGTAAGGGTTAATGTACCGGCATTCTAAAGCATGCTCTCTATGCTCTCTATGCTCGCTACCTACGGCTCGATTTCTGAACCTTTCCCTCTCTGACAGCATTGCTGGGTCGTGACGATACGGTGAAAGATGTCTCGTGCTTCAAATAACAACTCGAGCTTCGCACATTTGAACATATTCTTGCGATCACTCCATCGCGAACATTTAAACGAACCCATCTATCTTTCCGAATAAGAAATGATTCCTTCGTTGAAGACTGTTTCACAAATCTTTATTTAAGACCAATTTAGAGATTCTCAGATTAATTTTTGTATGGAACAATATAGAACCTGCTTCGTCGTTTTAAACTGTTTTCCGAATCTTTGAACTGAACAATTGAGAAGTTCTATTCGACAGATTCGCGAAACGAATTTTTTTATTCACGAAAAGTACAGCAAATTTCGCATCATTACGAAAAGATATACATATTTAAAGAGACATTTGTTGCTAGGACCGTACCAATAAGTGATCGTCTTCCTGCCCATTCGGATCATTAAGAAGTAGCAAAATATGAAAGAACACCTTATATTCATTTTTATACATAAGAATATTAATCCTGGATTATAAAATACTAATGTCAATTATAGGCGCCTATAATTTTTTTCGAATCTTATGTTAAAAAGCGTGAAGCACAACACGGCACATAATACAAAAAATATTGCCGTTGTCACCTTGGATTTTCGTGAATGGTTAAGGGTGGATTTAGGTGGGGAAATGTCGCGTTTGTTAATTGGACAGAAATTAAATGATCTGGTATGAATACAGGGTCTCCCTAATTTAAATGGCGAAACTTCAGGAGCGTGTAGGGGACCGATAAACTAAGACAAAAAGCCTTTTAGAGATTTGCTCGTTTTTGCTTCGTTTTGGAAATAATCGCAAAAAAAAAGAAACAAAACAAGTTTTCATTTGTTGTACTTATTTATTTACGTTATCATCTATTTAATGTAGTTAATGACACCCATGGATTTCTTCGTATGGGGAACCTTGAAGCAGAAAGTTGATTCGGTACCAATCAATTCACAAGAGCAATTAAGAAACCGAATCATAGATGCAGTGCATCAAATATCACTAGAACAATGTTTAGCTGCAATTTATCAAGTCAGTGCTAGATGTAATGCATTGCTGCAAGAGGACAACATTTTGAAAAATATCTAGATTAAATAGATGATAACGTAAATAAAAAAGTACAACAAATGAAAACTTGTTTTGTTTCTTTTTTTGCGATTTTCTCCAAAACAAAACAAATACGAGCAAATCTCTAAAAGACTTTTTGTCATAGTTTTTTGGTCCCCTAAATTCTCCCGAAGTTTCGCAAATTATAAATTCGGGACACCCTGTATAATTATAAAAAATCACATCATTCGACATCTTTCTTTGCTTTTGGTAGTTGACGCGAATTTTACTTTCGCATTGTACGGTAATCATACTGACAACTGGATGTAGCGAACGATCACGCTTCGTCAATTATTTTAGGTTGGTCGCAGCACTGAATCGTACAGCAATCGATTATTTTGTCGCGTACGCGTATACGACGCGACGCGCCATGGACGGAGGTTTCGAACGATTTTAGGGAAAGGGGACTAACGAAAATATCATGCGAGCCCGAAGAACTGAATATGGAGGCTGTTTACGCAGTCCCCGAAGGGGAGTTAAGACTGATTAGGCGCGAGGGAGTCTATCTGGGCACACGAAGGTTTCTAAACGCGATTGTACGCTCTAATTGTAAGTAAAAGGGGCGCCGAACATGACATTTCATGCGAGATCCAAGAACTGGATCGAGGCTGGTCCGTATTCTTACAGGTGAACAGTAAATCGCGCCGCAGGGTGGGTGGGTGGATGGATGGAATTTATGGAGAATAGAAGCGATGGTAATGGACGATTATTAACGCGGTGCGCGCTATTAATTCGCTCGGAGCTTTCGAAAAGCCTTGAAGTCGGCCGGCGTGTCTCTCTTCGGCTCTATGAAATCATAGATTTCCCGGCAGTGTTATTATGCGAAAATTACGCTCTAAAATTAGTCACAGTCCATTACCGTGTGCGTACGGGCCAGCCAGAGCCTGTAGAAAGAAGCTAATTGAATCCCCGTACTTTTTCGATACGTATCTCGGTATTAATGTTCGCCGACGACGATGATGATATTTATGCTAATCGTAAGCGAATCGAATAATCGTAATGGCACGGTGCGACGTACACACGTGTTCGTTCGAATATTTCTCCTCGTTCTTAGTCACTATGTCACGTCGAAGATTCATCTTCGATTGCTCGCTGAAGTGCGTGTATTATATCGGTTTGAGCGATCGACCACGATCGACGCACCATGATATGTTTCTTCGATTTTTCTCTGCATGTACGGCAAAGGCCAGACGATGCTGGTCGTGGTTAATGACATCGGAATTGATACTTACCATCGACTGCAACCCGGTCGAAATGACATTCTTCTTCAAACATCCGAGGCATTTAGTCGCACGTATCTCCCACAGGAATCTCAATTAAAATCTACTTTCGAATTATGTACCTTCCTGAATCGTTTGCACGTTTGACAGAGATCCCTGCGCCGCCTGGTATCGCTCGAGGAAATAAACGACAAGATGGCGGCGTCCATCGCGCACAGCAATGTTCCGAGATAGCTTTAAATATTACAAAAGCCGGAACCCACCGCCCGATTTGAAAGATGTGATCGATTTAAACGATCCCAATAATAACAAGGTATGTCATAAATTATAATAGAACGTATTCCGAATTTCGAAATTTTCTCGATTTTCTAGGTTATCCGTAAAGGGAAGTTTTTCAATGAACAATCTGGACACGAGTTAGGATTGAGACCGGTGAACGACTGGCAAGTCTATGAATTTTTTAATATTCCAGGTATGTATGTCGATATCGCAGGAGAGTATTGATCATTCTATATTTTCTTTATGTTGTCAGGACTAATATTTATAAAGAATCCGTTTACCACTGATGGCCAACGATATTGGATCATAAAATGCTTGAAAGATTACTCGAGGAGACCAAATAAACTAAATTTAGATGCGCACAATGTTCTGGGCGAGAATGAAACCTGGTGGGACGAGTGTCTTGCCAGCAACAAGTCCAGACACTTATTACCGAGATTACGTTGGGCAACTTTAGGCTATCACCATAATTGGGACACTAAATTATACTCTGAAACCTCGAAAACAGAAATGCCTAGCGAGTTATTGTCGTTGACCGCGTTTTTGGCAAAAACTTTGAATTTTATGGAATTTAAGGCAGAAGCGGCAATTATCAATTACTATAGAATGAATTCGACTCTGGCAGGCCATACAGATCATTCTGAAGTCAATGTCGACGCACCCTTGTTTTCTATCAGTTTTGGTCAGACTGCAATATTTTTAATTGGAGGACTCAGAGAAGAGGACACAGCTCACTCTATACTTTTAAGGAGTGGAGACATAATAATCATGTCCGGAGAATCGCGTCTGAGGTATCACGGAGTACCAAAAATTTTACCGGCAATTTCTACGCCGTGGGAACAAAACGAAATAAACGACAATAGAGAACGATGTTGTAAATGGCTCCCCAGTGATTGGAAGTATGCGAGAGTTTATATTTCCGAAGCTCGAATAAATATGAATGTAAGACAGGTGTTGACGTCTGGACAATCAACTTTGCCGTGAATTCAACATTTCCTTGTACAGTTTACACATTCGAGATTTCCTTGTATAGTTTTATTAAAAATACTTATATTAATTACATTGACCTTAAATATTCATTTCTTCCAGCATATGAGCAGTCAATTCACATGGGCAGTAGAAGCAGCACTATCAAAAATACAATATATATACCTCTATTAATAATAGCTTAATAAAACTTTAGATTTCACTGTTTTTACGTTCCGTGGTCCAGAGTTTATCATCTTTCGAAAGAATGTTTAAGAAGTTCCATGCAATCGCTGCCATTTTCAATAAAAAATCCTGCGAGTTCAGTACACATTTCTGAGCGAAATCGTGTACAGCTTGATATTTATTCTCAGAATTAGTCGACGACGAATTCAGTTCTAAGAGCATAGGCGTATACGGCTTAAGTAAAATATTGGTAGCATCTCGAACTGCCTTGTTAAGTATAAAATCCTTCGAAATGTCTGGTATATGAATCATCTTTCCTTTCAAATTAGACATCGTTTATTCAAAATGTATCTGCCTATAAGAAAATTTTTATTATCTTCGCACTTCTATCTACGTCGAAGAGTGTTGCATAATGAATTGTATATGTACAAACCAATCGTTACAGAATATTAATATTCATCCTCATGAGAATATCTTCGCAAGCTCTCGTTAATATTCCTGCACGCAAGCAACTTCTACGCGAATTATGTGGATTGACAGCGCACACATCGATTCTGATCGTGTCTGCCGATTCGCTGTCGCTAATGAAGAAACAACGATCCTCTTTTTTTAATCTTTGCACGAAAGATTCTATCATTTCCTCGAACGAATAATAGTTTCTATGTTTTCTAGCATTGCCGTACGGACGATTTTCACGATCATCGCACATTATTCTATGTTCAACACATGTGTACCGTATACTTAGAATTTATTTCGCTGGAATTGACCGAGTGACGTTAATTTTGATACATTTTATCATTTAATCAATTCGGACACTCTGTGAATCGATTTCCTCTGTGTAAAAAAATAACAAAAAGTTACATTCGTCGCACTATCAATTATTAAAATATCGAAAAACGACTGTCGGACATAAATATAATTATAATTGTGTAACCTCGGTCGTTCAAATCGCGCGCTTCGTTTCGCGTAAACTGCGTTTAGCTTGAAACTTCCGGTCCCGCGAGTCAGCTGATCAATCTCATTCCTGTCTGCTTGATAGATCTCGTAGCTATGTCTGGAAAGGATAAACTGCCGATTTTCCCTTCCCGGGGGTAAGTATTTCACTTAAACATTACTGAAACCTTCCTCTTTCTTTTACCTATCGTACTGTTCGTTTATTTCACATGGATTTTTATTTTTCGTTCGATCACTCGTGACCCTCATCCGTCGCTAAATGGGTGTAACCCTATGCCACTGAGTTTTAAACATTTTGACATCATGTTTGAGCCCGCCACTCAATTGTCGTCGTTGTTACATTATTATAAATCGTGACACCGACACCGGCTTACCGTTGCCTAATTAAAATTTCTAAATTCCTTGTACACGTATATACTCCGAATATATAGACTCCGAATCTTTATGGAAAATAAAAAGTTTGTGCATCAATTGCTAAACACAGGAGCTAAATATAAACTTATATTTTTCACTCGTAATTTTCATTCAATGAAAATAATATATTAATACTCCTAAAGTCTTCTAATCTTTGCACTGTCTCAAATTGTTCCCACCTAATTTATTGATACATAAGCAGGAATAAATTAGAACTATATTTTCATTGATACATGTTTCTTTCAGAGCGCAAATGTTAATGAAATCCCGACTCCAGGGAGCAACAAAGGGACATGGCCTATTGAAGAAGAAAGCAGACGCATTGCAAATGCGTTTTAGATTGATTCTGGGCAAAATCATTGAGGTACAAATTCTACTTCTAATTCTTTTAGACTGTGACATCTGAGATTATAATGTTTGATTTTTCTGTCCAGACCAAAACTCTTATGGGAGAAGTGATGAAAGAGGCTGCGTTCTCGCTGGCCGAAGCGAAATTCACAACTGGAGACTTTAATCAAGTAGTTCTACAGAATGTGACAAAAGCACAAATCAAAATTCGTTCGAAGAAAGATAACGTGGCCGGTGTTAATCTTCCAGTATTCGAATCGTATCAGGACGGCACGGATACTTACGAGTTGGCAGGTTTGGCCAGAGGTGGTCAGCAGCTAGCCAAGTTGAAAAAGAATTATCAAAGAGCTGTGAAGCTGCTAGTGGAGCTAGCGTCTCTGCAGACGAGTTTCGTCACCTTGGACGAGGTGATTAAAATCACGAACCGTCGTGTTAACGCTATCGAACATGTTATCATTCCGAGAATCGAAAGAACTCTTGCCTACATCATCTCCGAGCTGGACGAATTGGAGAGAGAAGAATTCTACCGGTTAAAGAAGATCCAAGACAAGAAGAAGATAGTGAAAGCCAAGGTAATGTTTGATTTCTGTAAACAGGATTCTCAATTCTCGACGAAATCGATTACATTCATTGAATTCTCTTACAGCTTGAGAGCGCCAGAGCAGAGAGGAAGCAATACGAGAGAGACACAGGAGAAGCTCCTAACATGCTTGACGAGGGAGACGATGATATTTTATTCTAAACACTGTCACTGTACATAGCTTGTTTCGACACATTGAAGTATTAAGAGAAAAGTATGATTCGATTCTGAATGAATGCGCGAAGCGTGAATCGAGTGAAGCATGATAATGCAATTTATCCCCCTTTGCGAAGATTCCCAGACGATACTGATTTCAAAATACAGTGCTGTATTACACAAACTAAATCGTAATTTATCTTTCGTAAACAAGCTTTACGTTGTTGAACTGTAACGAACAACGCGATGGTTCTACACACCATTGTTAACATTTATCGATTACAATGTAATTTTATCCTAGACTCTATTACTATGCAACAATTGAGAAATGTTAACATTTGCTGTGGGTCACGCGTCACTGGCTTGTTGAAACTCCCATTGTGTCTAAACACATTCAAACTGTTCGCATTGTTGATATATTGATAAGGAAATCGTGGAATGCGTAGCATGTCTGGCAGATATTATAGACCGTTATAGAATCGGTTAATTTAGTAAGAATTTACGAATAATAAACGTGTACATATACATTCACGTTCAGATTTCCTATTCTTCCCTGTTTCTGTAGTATTGTAGTACTGTAGTACTGTGGTTAAACAATTAGATCTTAATTAATTGGTTGATTGAACGGCCGTCGGTCTGTCAGGTTCCTGTCGAAGGCTATAGACGCTTTCGGACACGCGCGTTCCGCGTTAAGAATAATTAAGTACGATGCATAATCATTGTAGCCAGTAAATTTCTTGAACTGGGTCAATCAATATATGGACCTTTTCCCATATGAGCTCTCCCTACTAAGGGTGGTGCGCGCGTGGAAAATCCTTTCAGTGCGCGGAAAATTCGTGCCGTGTCCACCCCAAAGATGTCATCGGATCATTTAACGGTCGTCGAAGTCCCAGAAAATCGCTTCGAGGAGGCGATCAATCACTTGAAATGGAACTTTTTCGCCGACGAACCGTTGAACCACGCAGTGGGACTCTGCGATAAGGGTGAGAGCCAGTTTGAGCTCGAGAGACACTGCCTGCTCACTTTAAAGCAGGGATACTCGAGGATGCTGGTGGACCAGAACGGAACGGTGAGTCGAATCGAACCAGAGAGAACCGTCTTATATGTTAATGCTATAATTTTCCCACTTTTGCCCCGTGTATTCTTTTTGTCGATCTTATAGTTCCTGTGTAACCTCCTCGTCAACAAGTACTTTCCTTGACCTTGAAGATACGCGCTTTGTACGACACCCTTTTGGTACTAACAATAAGCTACACGTGGGGTAGATTTCCACCTTGAACTTCGTTTCGTAATAGCTCGGACTGTGATCGACTTCTTTCATTTACGCTATTAATTAATCGAATCGGGTCAATATGCAAATTAAAAAATGTTTGCAGTGATTGCAAGACACAGGAGCCAAATAAATATTTAAAAAATAACTTCGGGTAGGACTCTACTCCACTTCTAACTTCGAACAAATACGGTTCCTGTTATTATTGTACATTCCCATCACCTAATTAGATAGCAGGCATGGCCTTGAACGGTATCTTGAAGAAGGGCGAGCGCGAGGAGGCCGAGCGTCGGCTCGCTGAATTGAACGACGAGAAATTCAAAATAATATTTGGGCTGCTCTACAAGGTGAACGAGAAAGTTGACCTATTCGCCAAATACAATGTCGACGAATTGTTCGAGTGCCGCATCCTCAGCGTAGACGAGAACTTCCGTGGTAGGGGTCTGGCGAACGTTCTGATGGCGGACAGTATAGACACCGCGAGAAACGCTGGATTCAAGGTAACAGTTGCGCGAGAGCCTCGATGATATGCCGAAGTTAATGTCTAAATGTCCGATGCATGCGTTTAAGTTCACTGGACAATCACTTCGCCACCCTAAAACGGTGCTCGATGACCTTTACGGACGACCTATCGCCGTCATGCTCCATGTTCTAATTTTACGTCACACATCCTCGCGACTACAATTTCCAATAAATTAATGTGATGTTTTCACACAGCGTAATCTCTAACTTGAAATAACAATACGATCCTTTACTTTGAACCAAAAATGAAGAACCTACCCCAAGAAACTACCCCAAGGGAAACGAATCCTCGAATTCACATTCTGTTTTTGTTTCAGCATGTTCTTCGATTGTAATTGCATGGGATGAATGTTCGTTTACCAAGATGTAATTATATGCAATGCACTCGTTGCTTTCTCGGGAGGTACTTTTGCACGTGGTGTAAATTCAAACTGTATGTAAATGTTCAGAAACCGGCGAATCTCTTGGGCGAAGGTCCTCACAGTCTGTCGACGTGTTTTGCAGGTGTTTAAAGCGGACGCTACCGGGATGTTTTCTCAGAAGGTATGCTTGAAACACGGATTTCAGGTGGAGGCTGATATCCCGTACACGGAGATGGACGAGTCCATCAGACCGGCTCCGCCCCATCGAGCTCTGAAGCTGATGGTAAAAGTGTTAAACTAAACGAAGAAGGAAAAAGCAGATTAAACGAGAATGTTCGACAGATCTTCGCTAACCAGAAAAATCTTACAGAACCGTAGAGTAAAACTATATGTATCGTTACACGACAATAACAGCTCTCTAATGTGTATATGTTCGTCTGAAAGACGTTTAAAGTTTTCCGAAGTAATTGTATGTTTACCAACGGGAGGTGGGACCGTGTGTCTTGCGTAGAGAGTATTAAAAATTCGAGGCACTGGTATCTGCCTCCTCTCTGTATTTCCAAACGATGTGTTGCAAATGGAAAAGCAAGAAAACTGACGACAAGACAAAAAAAACAAGATATATCGAAACGAAACAGTAAGAGGATCTATGTTTAGAGTATCGTTCGCTGAACTTTTCTTCCGCATTCTGTCCGTTCGAAACGGACTCTGCGGGGCCGGCTACTCTGGTTCACAAGATAATATCGAAATCAACGTTTCTGTGTTTCTATAGTCGTCGAACGCGAGAGAAAACGAAACTCGTGCGTGTCAAATGTTATAGTTTGACGTTGAGTCCCCGAAGTACATCCTACAAGTTTGCCGATGGAAAAATTGAAAGTATATTGTATACGTACGCAGTACACGAGTCCACGAAGATTCTCGAATATTCGTGTACGAATTTTTTTACAGTCGTCGTGGGATCCAATGGTTTTTGGATCCGTGTGTGACCATTTATCGAAAATCAAGTGATTTAGCTCATGTTTTCAGGAATTATGGATAACGGGTCCATTATGAGTATAAACTAAAAAAATGACAAGGAATATTTTTGTTGATATCACGTGTTACGAAAATATATTACAAGTTATTTTGTAAGAATATCCGCCAAATAAATATTACAGTTTATAATGACTGACGGCTTTTAACGTGTATATCCTTTCGACACTAGACGGTGCAACAATACCGGGATGAGTCACGAAAATAATAGCTATTGCTCAGTGTAATGGCGATGATTTTAATAGTAAATTCTCTTGAACTCGTGACTCAGCCCAATAATCGTAACCGAACTGCGGATATCGATTTTATCGATAAACGATTGTAATATTGTAAAATGAAAGTACAAACCAATTTTCTGATTGCGCGATTCGCGTAAATCAAATATTCTGAAAGCTTCGATCTTTCTTTTTTGTCTGCAAAATCCGCAGCATGGTCACATAACTAACGAATATTAAAGTGCAAATTTCAATTAAATAAGTACAAGTTTATTTCAGCGATAAATGTATAAATATGCAACGCAATAAGCACGCCTAACAATTTGTTCTGCATAAAAATTCTAATGTTTAAGAGGAATGCAGTCTTGCAACAATATTTATACATATTCTAAGGATGTCTAGAAGTTTACTTGGGGTCTAAAGTATCTTTGCAATTTGTTCGCCTTAAACTGCAACTGTGTGGAGTACTTAGCCTGTATTCTTTGCATATATTTTATGTCCCTGGCTTTCTTAATAGCAATATCTTTCTGTGTCTCAGTCCACCCAAGTGCTCTATATTGTAGCAGTACTTTCCGTAATTTTTCTTTCTTCGGCACTGCGACCGCTCTGTTCGGGTTTAAGTTTTGCTTGTAATATCTAATTAGAGATCTATGGCCGATAACGTTTCCAGATGGCAAGACCAATTGGTAATCACTGTCGTCTAACTCAGGTATTTCAACTTCTGCGTCCGCATCGCCATTTTCTGCATCCGGGTAACTGGATGAGTAGTCGTAAAACTCAGCATATTCTGCGAGTGCGTCTCCCTCGTGTAGCACTCTGCAGTGTCCTTTGTCCACCATGTGTGCTCTGACGGCTTCCACACTTTGGAAACTTTTCCCTGTGAATTTTACAAACATATTAATAACACGATACAGAATAAAACCATTAAAGAAATATGAGCCCAAGTTCCTCACCAGTCTCGTTGCACCAAATGCACATGAACCCAGCAAATATTTTTTCCCCAAGATACGTAAGCAACCCTTTAATATCTATGCAATACTCAGGATCCGGTATGAAGAACGAATGTACAATGGTCATGTGCTTCAAATTTTTTACCAAAGATCTGCTATGATGATCACAGAACAAGCAATCGTTATTTTGTATCGGATTCTCTGTATCTTCCAACCATTCATCCGAGTCTACGGATTCTATATCGGAATCTATTTCCATTTCCTCCGCTGGTCGCTTTCCACTACGGCTGGAACCTTCATTCTGTGTATCCTTCTTCAACGTAGGACCAGGGGAAGTTGTATCATCCGTTTTTTCATGCAGAGCTTCTATGCTGCTCTGTTTTGCGTACTTCTCCTTGTGCTTTTTCGACACTAGATGATTCTCATACTGGTTCTTTGTGTTGAAGTTTTTCCTGCATACCTTACAGTTCATCAACTCCTCGTTTCTCTCTTGGTCATCCTTGTTCCTCTGTGCGATCACTCTCTTCTGGAATTCTTCTACGGTGACTGGAGGCAGCTCTGCCACTTTCCTTTTCAAATTGTACCTGTGCCAGTCCGATTTGTAATGCTGTCTTTGCACCTCCAGATCTCGAAAAGCCACACGACACGTGATGCAGGTGAACGGCGAAGTCATTTTCAACGTTCCGATAGCTTACTTTGTTTTTATAAATATAACGTAACAATGAACATTAACAGAGGTTTCGCTTCTCGCGCGCGATAACAATCGATACAATTATTTATAGAGCGTACGGTAGAATCTCGTCATACTGGAAACTGAGGCAAATAATATCGGGATTCACTAACAATTATTTATGTTTAAAATATTGATGTACGTACACTTAAGGAGAACTACAAACACGGAGCACGTGCGCATTTATTTTCTACGCTGACATTGCGGTTATACTAACGTCTTCGCAATACCGTTACAAATATCACAATGGTGTATATCTGATCTTGCATCAGAACCACTAAAAACGTGTAATATTAGTCTCTTGATAGTGGAGAAGCACAACTCATTTTTTCTGGATCATCTGGACTTGTGTATGTATTCAATTAGCGGCAACTTGAAGAAATTCATGGTCCAATTGGAGATTGATGACGAACGGTTCACGAATAATTACAGGATTCCATGAGTAATCGTAACGATGTGATCTTTATTGGGTAGTTCTATTATCTCGGCAGTTACTTAGAGCCGTTACATTTATTGCCTCCTTCTTTTTATCACTGTTATTTAAACATAGACTACGATCTTCGATTAGGCCGCCATGTTACTAGATTTTCTCTTTTTTGATACGCGAGCTAATTACTGTAGATCGTTTGAAATTTATTCCATTTATTCTTCGTCGGTTGTTCAACGATTGTACTATAAAGAATTATCAATTTGCTTCACGTGAAACATCGTTACATGGAAAATTTTCTTACGCGGTAATCGTCGACCGAGTAATAAGTATAGGCGTAGTCGAAAGCGTTATTGGGAAATATGTATTCTAGTTATATTTCTCGCGTGCTGTTTTAATTATTTGAAAAGGGATATCGCTTATTAATTGTTGATTACCGAAATATACGCATGCACGTAATCGAACAATAATGATTTGCAAAGTGAGACGAAGTGGGAAACGATTCCTGCGTAGTTATAGAAAAATGTTCTAATTTGTCCGAATGTGAAACCTCCGAGCAGTTCTTGAAAATACAATGTCCGTCTCTAAATATATAATTGTAATCTTTAATGAAATTTAGGAAACAATACAAATCGATTAGAAATCGAAATGATCCGGACCACTGTGTGACGCAATGATTCAAAGTGGTAGTACGATTTGACAACAACAAATTATTTATGAATTATTTCTTAGGATATACGTAGATACATTCTTATAATTTATACAATAAAGTAACAATAAAAAAAAGTAGTCACTTTGCACGGTTTGTTTGCGCATGCGCGTCCAAATGCAGGTACGTATCAACGTCCTTAGTTTGTGGGGAAAGTAGTGGCGAACTATTACCGGCGGAAAAGTATATAAAGAATTCAGGACGACCCAACGAGACAAGCGTGTTTCCAAATTTTCGGTAAATATTAATATTTGATTGAATAATGACAGCTACTATTGGGGACTATATATATCCCAAAGAATCATGACTTCGCAGGAACCTACGAAATGTTGCGCCACTGGGATTGATACTAGGTATCACGTGACCGCCGTGTGAAAAAGACACGGTTGAAGGTAGGGGTAGGGGAATCGGTATCATGAACGGGGATTCGCAAGTCACGTTACGGGCCTGGTTTTGTCGAGCGTTTGCAGTTGTATTCAGGCAGTAGCCGTCTCAGAAGCCGGAACGTATCGAGTGTACACGTCGTGTAAAAAGGTACGCAGAGCACACGCTGAACCTAAGAGAGAGAGAAACCTCGAATATCGGAACAGAGCAATCCGCTAGACAGGAATCGATTTTTGCAAATCGGGCAGATCTTCGAGAAGAAACCATAAGGCCATCGTGTGGAGACGGTGTCACGTCGAAGAGGCGACCGACCGATATTCCGCCGAGGAAACTTTTTCGCCGAGCGATATCGTTGCGAGAACGCAAAAACCGAGACACTGGGGTGCACCCGACAGGGCGATCCATCTGTCTCGATACACTCACGGACACCCGTTCAATTTTCACGCTAGAAGGCGGCCGTCCAGCAGGGCGATACCATTTTATATGACTTTTCTTCGACGTCAAGGTGAGTTGAACCGGGGCATGGTGAGCTCTCTTTTATACGGTTATACCGGGGGCTCTTTGCTTCCCGACGCTAATTTTAGCGACCAGCCATTTTGAACACGAGGAACGTGTGCGCCGATCTGTGCCGCCCGTGTTTCTACGGAAATGAAACGTTTCGTTCCATCTTTCTCGCATGCTCTCTGTCCTCCTTCGACCAGATCTAGTATATTCTTCTTTTTTTTCTCTCTCTCTTTCTCTCTCTCTCTCTCTCTCTCTCTCTCAGTTGTTCGACATTCACACCGCGTTACGGTGGATCGATATCGCCCCAATCACTTTTTCTACAGCCACTGACTAAAAGATAGGACACCCGACGTTCCTTTGTATTCAACATTAGGAAGAAAATGTTATACACTTTCGGTAAATCGATTATATTGTAGATCTGTAAGTATTTACAGTCTGTGAGGAGACTGTTATGACCAAAGACGTAAACACTGGACAGAATACTAATAGTGATAGTTCAGTTTGTTCGAAGCATGAAACGTATCGTAGGAAAACATCCACTGCGCCTCAAATGTACATGAAAAGTTGTCTAACTGTCTTGAATTTGATAAAAATCCAGGTATTCACGCCAAGAAACAGAGTTCTGGTTCTTCTCTGTTATCATTAAGTCGCAAGAGAAGATGTTGGTGTTGAACTACACGCAAAACTTGTGTAACTAAGTTTTATGGAAGCGTAAGGATTTAGAGCGAACAAAATTGCACAGGAACAGAAGCGTTCTATTTCTGTTCGCAGAGAGACATGTTTAATATGGTAGGGACAGTTTTAACTACTATTAGCAATTACGGATAGAAACTTAATTGTAAGTTGTCTTGGAATGGTTGGTAGCGGAGTTATCATTTGAGATGGTGTAGGCAAACAAGAATTGCTGGTACTAATTTCATGTTTCAACATAGTAATTCTGTTAAACTATTCAACAATTCAGTTGAAACATTTTCTGGCAACTGAGAAAAATTTAAAATTCTGGCATAGCTAGATCTCTGGATCATCACTGAACAATTTCTGCAATTAAAGATAATTGGAGGCTCTAAGAGATATTTATAAACAACAAACTAGCGAATTCTTTTCTTACGTTTTTCATGTTTCGAACGCAAGTCCTATTGTTTTGTCCCACTGTTTTTTCCCACTGTTTTTTCCAACTGAGTCAAACGAACAAGAACAGTGTAAAACGATGTATGTAGAACAGAATAAAAATTAACAAATAAATAGGGTGTCCTATCATTTTTGTACCTGACTGTACCGAGTGAGTCGAAACGATTCAGAATCTCCTGTGATAGTGATACCAAAACGATTTAATACCGATAATGCTACATGCTGACTCACGTTCCTCGTTTCAAGTTAATCGGGAATAAATGAAACGAAATTATTGCCGAACAATAATCGATGTCTAACACTTGCTCTATTCGTCGAGGAATCGGTAATCTGTCACGAAATTTTACATATCGTATCAATATTTATTATTGCGTGGTTAAAGCGCTTCGTCATCTTATGACCAGCAATTAAAATAGCTGTTTCATTAAGAGAAATCGATTCCTCGAGTTCAGATTTTTCGATAATTGCACGAACGGTATTTTCCTTTAGATTGGCTCTTGGCTCTGGATGCTTACGCAAAAAGCGAAATTGTTACGACATATGTAGTAATTTTAATTAGGGGAATCAGTTGTTTGCAAAGAGTTTGAAAATGTTTGTCCAAACCGCGCTGCTAACATAATCTGGATCACGCGCCTTTGTTTACAATCGTTCATGTGCTCGGAATATTTTTCCCGTCCAATTATAATCGTTAATATTTATCGGAGCTCGGAATTTTTTTTTTCATCAACCTCGAACGACGACACACGAGGAGCTTATCGGGAGGATAATAACAACAATGATTAGTTTGATTCATCACAAGTCGGTGTTTCGTGGAAAGTATTTGTTTACGTTTCGAGAAACGATCGATATCTCTAAATTCATATCGCAATTTCTAAATCGGATCGAGTACAACGCCGATTGACGCGGTATTAACTCTTAATTCGATGCAAACTTTTCTAGCGATCGTGCGGTATTTACTTTTTGATCCGTTGACCTAATTCGGGCCGAAATCGTTTAATAAACAATAGAGATCGTGGTTTTGTACGTGTATTTAAATACACGTACCTTTTTAAGTACATGGTTACACGTGTACTATTTCACGCATGTATATTTGAATACATGTGTATTAATGGATCCTCATTTTAATTCGTATAATTTTTAGAACATTGACATTAATTTACGTATAGACCCCTATTTTGCTTTCGAAAATTAATAACTGTATCCTAAAAATTTAAACGAATTAAAATGTGGATACGTTAACACACGTGCATTTAAATATACGTGAAATAGTACACGTGTACCCGTGTACTTAAAATGACACGTACTGAAGTACGTGCACGTGAAATACAGGTGTATACGTGTATTTAGATACACGTAAAATAGGGATCTCTAATAAACAACCGATCAAAGTCCTCTAGTAATGAATGGTCTCTTTGCAAGCGAATTCTCCTCGAAAAAGATATTTCGGATAATATTTTAAATATTAAATGTATTCTATGCAGTTCGAATATGATAACATTAATCTTGAGTTTAATTACGACTATTAAACTCTAATATCTTTCATCACATCGTGAACAGACAAGATAGTTTAAGAGATTTTCAGGAAGCCGGATTACTTATTTGCTGTAACGTATTATTTCGCGCGTCGAGCAAGATCAACGAGGGTTCACGTGGACTTCGATCATCTCGAGGCTTCGTCCGGTTTTGAAACCGATTCTCCGAACGTTCTCGCGTGTAATCGGACCTTATGCTCCCTTCGCATACACGCTTGCCTTATTTTTCCGTTTATCTGCGGCTTAAGATGGCCTGCTTTGACCCTTCAGCATGCATAGCCGGCACGATAGCGATGCAAAATAATAAATACCTCTTAATCAGTCCATCAGTGGCTCTCAACCGGCAATGCCGTACACCGGAAATTGGTTCTAGCTGCGCCATCTTTGGAGAACAAAAGGCGTGAGCGAACACTTCCGCCGGCGTTGAAGCGGCACCGATTTTATTATTAGGTCGATCGGATGGTACTCGTGGTGTTCGTCTCCTAAAAAAAGTTCAATCAACCATGCGCACTTTCTCATTAATTTCTTGCCATTTCTGTGATTACGTTGTCGAACAAACCTACAAATAAATATTTTAATTTCTAAACTTTAATTTAAAGAAAAAAACCTCTACGATCTTTCGTTCCGACCCAATAATTTGAGCACCCAGTGTGATTTCGAGCTGGTGTTGAGAAACGGCAATACTACACACATAGACGGCAGAAAGCATAAGTTATCGGTGTGCTGACACTTCTTTCCCTCGGTTGCTGTACATGGTTCGGTACTTACGGCCACGCAAGCACAGCCCATATACCACGATATCACTCGCCCACGGCTTTCTCGAAAGATCACTTCGTTTTCGTGACGGGCACGCAGCTTTACGTAACGTGTGCTCCACGGAGTGAAAGTTGCTAGGTAGCGTTGCATTTTAAACTTGCTCTAGTAAACAATTTCCTAGGCTGACCCAATCGATTCACTCCCACGGAGAAAGAGAGAGAACGCGCTGCTCCGGTCGTTTCTCTGTGTCAAGTTCGGTCAACGCACAATTATCTCCTGCGACGCATCCCCCTACACCCCCTGACCAGCACCCGTTATCAATTCTGTGCCGCCTTCTCGCGCCTCGGATTCCAATAATTTTCTTGCCCCCTTTCCATTTACTCCGCTACCGTACAAAAAAGGTTGCTGCTCGATCGTGGCTTCCATGCACTTTCTACCCTTTATTTTGTAATTCATGCATCATTTATCTCTATCTTCTTCTTCTTCTATCAATATCTATTTATCTATTTATATAAATAAAAATTAAATGCTGTTCGTTGGTAAGCGCATCACTTGAGAACGGCTGGATTTGGTTAATTAAAAAAAAATGTTTGTAATAGTCCGAATAAGGTTTTTAGCGAAAGAAAAATGGGAAAAGTCGGGGAAAAAATGAAAGTGCTTTTTTTCAACTCAAGACCGTAACTGACGATTCGGGCGATGGATATGCGTAATTAAAACGATCACAAACAAATTTATTGAAGTTTGGACAGGACAACGTCTGTCGGGTCAGCTAGTATTATAATAAATAATTCTCGTATTATGTACTAAAATAAATAATTCTCATATTATAATAATGAAAGTATTGTCATATTACTTTCAGCCTATTAAGTCCATTAAGAAAGGAAATCAATTTTGCTCCCGTTTCTTGGGGCGGACAAGTTTTAATAAAGATCTTCAATAAATATCTGTTAAATCGATATTCACTACTTTTTTTCTATTGTTTTACAAATTCTTTCACACACCGTGCAGTCGACTAAATTCTTGGAAAAAAGTTACTCTATTTTGAAGAGCGCACTTTTCGTTTACCCAACGTGAACATTGTGGATTAATCCCCGGAGCAAAGTTCTATTTTGGAGCAGAGGAAAATTGCTGTTGAAAACGATTTCGATTCGACGCCCTTTGTAAATTACTCCTGTGACCAGACCTTTTTTTCATAAATTTTTATATAATGCGAGCGTATAAATACGCTCGGTGTGGTTTGAACATTTCGGATATATTTAGAAAGTTTAAGGTGAAACCAAGTGTCTGAAATTCGTCGGGACAGTAAAAAAATTCGCATAAATAATGCTCCTAACACCTGTTTGGAATGGATGTCCGGGTATGCTAATTTTGGGTCCGTGAAATTCGTTCCGTGATGGTAGAATTGTGTTGAAATTGAATTCTGGAAGATATTCAACAGCTGTTCAAAAGAATATTGTCACTGGTTCGTGGATATTTCTGACAAATGTGTGTAAATCATTATTTTTGATCTTTAAATATTTTTATTCTTCATAAATAAAAGAAAAGATAGGTATCCTGCACAAGTAACAGTACATGCATATGCAAAGAACATATGTAACATATTCGTGTACACGTTTTTTTTTAAATGAATATGCAAAGCGTATGTATCACACGTATCGAAAATATATATTTAGAATTTTTCAATCGTAAAGAACAATTCTGACCTGGTCATACTGCCTGATCTTTTTCCAGAAAGATATACAGTTTGGTCGTTTAATTTATATTATAGTCGAGCCACTACAGTAACGACTCGATACATGTAAATAATAGAATAGTCACCTAACTAACATTTCGAACGAAACTTTTTACCAGCGCGTTCGTGACATTTTCCCGATTAAAACGAGTCTAAACATGATGCAATTCGGAGCACGTTTATTTGTGTAATCCAAGATAAAGACTTCAGATGATCGATTCGCATGATCGAAGTATTACTGTATCGAGGATTAAACGAGCAAATATGCTCCGAATCGCGTCGTGTTTGGGTTCGTTTTAGTCAGACAAATACCACGAATCCTGAAAGAATAATTATAAATCTTGTTAATCGCATAAAATATTCTTTAAAATATCGAGGCATTACCGTACTTAGAAAAGAAGTTGCCCAACCAGCGCGATAAATCGCAGCGTGTTCGAGTCGGTTTACGCAGCCAGTAACGCAGCCTTCACCCAGCCAGTTCGGGTCGAAGCGGGTGCAACGTGCATTTGCATAAAGGAGTTGCATGCGGTATTATCGCGTCGGATCTGTCTCAGGCGCGATACGTCTTTTCGCCAAGCGACAAGGTGGATCTGGCCTTGTCCCAAACCTATATGCCCGTCAGAGATGATTGATTGTCTCCAGAAAATGCATAATACATGTAAACGGACCGGACGGGACGGATAATAATCCGCTCGAAAATACAGAACCGTGATCTGTTGCGCGCACTATGTCTACGCATCGCCTAAAGTCCACTGCAGTAAACGCATACACCCTTTCAACCACGTGGAAACTTGGCGCAGAATGCATTTTCCTGATAACTCATCGAATATATCAGCAGCTCAATTCCGTTCAAGGATTTTTCTGACTTTTCCAATCTTCATCCAGTCTCTTCTAACTGGTTACTGAATCGTTACTCGACAATGCAACATTTCCTACGGGTTTCACATCACTCGGAAAGCTGCTTCAATAGCCGGGGAGTAGGCTCTCCTCCTTCATTGAACGTGACATACTTGTTTACACATGAATGAGACAGTTATTTAAAAATAATCAACAGGTAAATCCTCTAATTGGATCATCGGCGTTCTGTTCAGAAGCCGTACAAATTCCGACGATATAAAAACCACTTTTCTGACCGTTATTATATAATATTATAACAAGCCTCCACTTACTCTTTGATCTCTGCTCCCTCTGTAGAAACTTCTATTGATATTTATATGTAGGAATAAGATTCGATAACGTCGAAGCCATGGAAACAGAAATTGAACAATATTTTACAAAGAAAAAGATGAACAGAGGTTGTAGGTTGTATGTTCATTTAATCAGTAGAAAAATGAGTCGTACGAATTTATGGGACGACCTGATACTTTCAACTGAAGCAGCAAATCCATATTGGAAGACCCTGTATTAGCCAATTCATGTAGTTGGAGTCTGTTCAAAGAATCCACGAACGTTAGCGAAGTCTAGTACTGCACTGGCAGGGCCCCGAAGAGGACACGAGGCTGGTCGCCGGGTCCTCGTGGCGTGTTGGATCGGTGAAATCTGACCTTGCGTCCGGCGCACGGCGGGGCAGCATACTAGAAATTCCGGCGCGTTGTTCGTTACGTCCGGATCGGGCTACGTCGAGATCAATATACGGTGTATCCCGGTGCGGCGAGGACGCCTGCGCCACACCGGACCCGTTGGAGTAGGTCGATCCGGGAAACCGGAGAAAGAGAGTGCCGCGACGCACACACGACGTCGAGGACTCGAGTTACGGTAGCCGGGCAGAACATCATCCTCCTCCGCCACTGGTCAAATCATCGTCAACGTACGCTGCACGGTAACAACGATAAAAATCGGCAAGATCCCGGCCACCACGAGGACGACCACCACGGCGACGGAGACGTCGGCCAAAAGACCGAGAAGAACAAGAACGAGAACGTCCGCAAACGTTCGACATACCCTGACGGGTCGTGACGCGTGTGTCCCAACTGTGAACACGACTGCGAGCCGACAACCCCGCGAACAACCGGGGCGAATCCGGCACCGGAACCACGCGGATTTCTTTCCTCGATCTAGCACATCCTGTTCGTCTGAGAGTCCCGAGGAAGTCACCAAGAGCACCGGCAGCTGCGGCCACGCTGGCAAATCACGACTTATGCGTCTGTACCGAGCAGGTAACGATCCTCTAGACCTCTTACATTGGGAGGATTTGAAAGGAGGATGATCCATCGGTTATGAGTCATACCATCATTGTTCTCCTTTGGCTAGACCTACCTAGCTAACCAAAGTAGCTAAACCTTTTATTGCTAGATCTGGGATTTCTTTAGAGTCCTTTCGCTGATGTCAGCTTTGCTACCCCCGATTCCACGAGCTGTGTGACGTGCATCGACGTGTCCTCTTTCCGCATTGTGATACGATGCACCCTGTGCACCGGGTTTCCCCTCAGAATTGCAGTGATACATCCTCTATCGTGGACTGTTCATTTTTTGCTGAAGAATCGAGAATTTGGAGATGGACTTGCTAGCTTGATCTAGACTGGGAGTGGTTCCTAGCCTAGCCGGCTTGAGATGGGAGTCCACCGATCTTCCGAGTCTTTCTTACCACCTTTTGTGACCTAGGGCTATACCTATCTTGCTACCTTATGTGTGCAATCCTGTCGCTGACTAGTCCCATTTATTCTTGCACAATGCTACGTCTGTATAGTCTCGGTTTCTCTCTCTACTTCACGGCACATCGATTTATCCCCTGCTGGCTTGATTCGCTTTTCGATGGATGGCTTTCTTTTTTATTGTTCTTCGGGAAGTCTCTTCAGCAGTTCCGTCCGATATCCACGATTAAAACTGAGAAACCGGTTCATCGCGATGCTCTTCAGAAGAGGAGATCGTTAGGTCGCTCCCTGGCTACCTCTCGTTCGAGGAATAAACGATCCGAGAGATAAGAGGATGATCCCTCGAAATACTCTCGATCGAAAACATTCTTTGGATCTGTGTTAGCTCGACTGTCAATGTTTCGTCGAACGAATGCCGCGAAAGTTCTATATCCACCGCATTGTTTGATCATGATAAGGCCATCGCACCGTATAATCGCCCAGCAAATAGGGATTTAATGGCGCACGGACTCCATTAACGCGGTCCCTCTCTGTCTTGCATCTAGCCGTCGACTAGACGATATATGGTGGTCCAAAGTTTTAGACAGAATAAAGTTAAGAATTATGTTAATATCATTGTAAAAAACGGGATTTTTTACTAGTCAATTGACCTCATAAAAAATCCCCAGAACAGCACTGAACTGGATTTGACTACTGAACACGATAGAGTGGGGATGTTGTAATAGTAATAATTTATTTATTTCGGCCTCGCGTCCAAAAAATTGGACTTGATTTTATCTAAGTGTTCCCGCCAACAGCCAAGTTCTCGCACTACCTTCTTTTACACGAAACAACTTATCCGTTTTTTAGAGGCTTGTAACTCGGAATTGGAGGTAGATGGAGAGATGTAATTTCGTACACTTGTTAAGTGCTATCATGCCTCAATATTAACAAACTATTAATCTTCTAACATTAGTAGGTTCCAAGATATAGGACCTCAAAAATCGCTAAATTTCTCACTGACTGACTGACTGACAGATCGTCAAAACCTTTTGGGTACTTCCCATTGACCTACAAGCTTGAAATTTGGTACGTAGGTCCACTATAACAAACACTCAAAGGAATAATTATCAAAGTTTGAAATTTCACTTCTTAAAGGGGTTGTATTGAACAAAAAAAGACATTACGAAATAGATACGTAGGATAAAACATAGCAGCATAACATACATAAGTATACGTTTTCAGCTTCGAAGGCAACAAGTACTGATGAAAAAAACAATCAACAAAAATCGATGAAATCCCAAGAAAAACATCCTGTAAACAGGAGCCAAGTTCAAAAGTAAAAAGTTGTGAGATCAAACAAAATACGACCAAGTTCGTTAGGTTAGAAATACCTCTTACAATACTGAAAAGAAGCGTTTGTAAAAATTAGTTTAAAAGAACGCTATTTAATTTTTAAAGAGTTACATGGAGGGCTAAATTATTCAAATTTGGCCGCTACCTAACACCTTTTATGGCCATTGATTTAAAACGTAAGGGCCAACTTTGAATAATTTGGTCCTCCATGTAACTCTTTAAAAATTAAATAGCGTTCTTTTAAACTAACTTTTTCAAACGCTTTTTTCAGTATTGCAGCAGGTATTTCTAATCTAACGAACTTGGCCGTATTTTGTTTGATCTCGCAACTTTTTACGGCCATAGAGAACTTGGCTTCTCTTTACAGGATGTTTTTCTTGGTATCAGATCTATTATATCACTCATCCCTCCATACATCCATCCATCCGTCCATATCCGAGTGGGGATGTTGTATTATTTGCAAATTCTTGCTCGCCCTTAGTTTCATAGAGGTACCAGTGAGTCGTGTATTCTGGAATCCGAGACGCTCCGGTTCCCGATATGAAATTCTGTTTCCATTAGAAATGGATCGATACAGGATGGTGGGAGAGTGCACCTACGTTACTCGTCGCCACGCTGATAAACGTGGTTATCGGTACGAAACCGCGACTGGAATTCTAGCCTGTTATTTTGCTCCGCGTGATCGGCGCCGGAGGGAGGGAACCCCATTGCATACGTGAGAACCCGAATATTTCATGGGGCGTCGGTGAACCGCGAGCGAATCATTCGTTGTCAAAATGAAGCCTCCACATTTTAAATTTCACCCAATCGCGTCGCAAATGCATCAAACCCGGAGTCTAGTTTAGAGGATAGCATCATCTTTTAAAGTCAGATTCCGGAAGAGCTAAGTTCTTGACTTTTTTTAAACTGTAAGTCTCGTTTTGTAAAACTTTTGCCAACTCATTCATCATAGTGTCCACAGTTATGAAGGCACCGGAATTTGAAAAAAAGAGTGTTATATAGCGGAGAACTGAAAGATTGAAGAAGTACTGCCGCGACGATAGGGTTCACACGTTACGATCGAGTGATTAACAATCAACTCTTATCTGTTCGGACGATTTACGTGATTCAGCTGCATCCGATGATTACAGCGCGAGCGCGACGCCTTGTTACCGTATCGCTCAAAAGCGGATTACGCTGTGTTTTTTTTTACATAATAGGATTTCATCGACCTAACAAAACCAATGGGGTTGTCTCGTGAGTCGGTCAGATCTCCGCGGAAGAATATGTTTAAATATTTCTCTGTATTGTGTCGCCGATGATGCCATTCACAATTGAAACTATTCATTGCTATATGTGTGAAAATATCGGGTCCGAAATGTTACTTATATCGTGTACAAACATGTTTATTCGTAACGATATTTTTATGGGAGTATATATAATGCGAATTATGTCCCGTGTCTGGTATTGTTGCAATCAGAAAGGTGTCACGATTATATGTAGACTACTTTCATAACCATCGGTTCGGATAGTCGAGGATCTATTGTATTTTGGATTAAACAGGTAAATGAGATCCAAATCGTATTGTGTTTAAGCTCGTTCTAATCAGGAGAATCTCATCAATATGTTGGTAAAAATAGGAACAAATAAGTTTAGCCATAAAATGAATAACGTTTCATCAAAATGTGGAGGATCAATTTTTCAGAACTATTTTGCTCATATCTTCCACATTATTGTTTCCTTTTCCACCATTAATGTTCGACCATACGTTGCCGGAAGTGTGCTCGCAGCATTACGAAGCCTGTCAGGCTTCGTGTCGCGAATTACCGTGGTGACATTACGCTAATACGCAACCGTGATTGTTGCACATTGGTTATTTATTTTTCTTCGTCGTTCTTATCCGCACAGATTGTATTGTTAGATAAAATTGATATAATACGAGATATTCTCGCGATTCGCGAAAATAAAAAATACTAAAAAGGTTGTTGTGTGTGTGTGTGTTCAACGCGATAACAAACTGTTAAACGGAATTGCGCAAACTATTTTTTTAAAGTTTCATAGAAAATACCTTTCGAATGTTATTGAACGAATAAAAATGATGATGTATTTGAAATAATTCATTCATTCGTTATTTGAGATGATAATTAATTAGTTCATTATTTCGAATAATCCATGTGTTTATTATTCGTTGTGTTTGATATAAAATGCGGTTAACCCTGATCAGTAGATCGCGGATCTTTATGCGAAATAAAAATGTTCCACATTAATTGTGGGAAGCATTTTTCAAATCTTGTACTGTTTTATGCTGTCCACTGATCAGCAACCAAGGATGATCCGATCGACGACCCGTCGCAGATCATCGTCATTTGTCTTGCGTTTCATTTGTCCGACAACACACGACGGAGAATGAGGTTCATTGGGAATTTCCAAAGTTTCGATACCACCGGTTCGCATAATTTCCCGAGTCGCAGACACGTCCGCGTGTAACTCTTACTATCATGACTTTGGCATGGTTGGCCCCACGAAAAAGTCGCCCGGACGAGCGTTAGTGATCAAATGAATTAATGAAACGCGGACCGCGCAAAATTTTCTGAAAGACTGGCCACAAAACGGGAAATATACGACCGATACACAAATGACCGCTCTACGTTTACGCGTGTGCATCCTGGAAAAAATCATCACCGATGGTCCGGCACACTGAACGTTTTTAACAGGCCGCTCGCGAATCTAACTCTGTTTTCTTTCTGCGAATGGACGAGAAACGCGACAAATTCGTGACGCAAACACACTTCTGAACCGATCCTGATAACTGCGCAAGGCTCTTGAGATGATTTCGCTCACCGAAGATAGGTTTGTGTACCGGTGAACCTATATCTCAAACTGCGGAAGTATTCATCTTATTCAGGGAATAAGAGAAGCATTCTCTAAAGCTAGATACCCAAAACAAAGTTAATTTCTAACGTGCTTTCAAAACCAATTATTTTTTTAACAACCAGCTCACATTAAAAGATTCGTCATCCGAAGACGTGCAAATTGGATCTTGAAATTTTCGTCTGGGTCTAATAGTTTCGGAGATATTCAATAAAATAGATTTTTCTCACCCTCTAAACATGGATGTCGACAGCTATAAAAAAAATATGTGTCAAATATTTTTTTGGGCTCTATATTATATCAAAATTTCATTGAAATTATTAATAGCATCGCCCCTCAAAGTTAGACCCCCGAAAAGTCAACCTTCAAGGCTTGTTTCCTTAAAAATCGAGGTAATTTGGGATATAACTATTCTAGACGAACCTCCATGATAATCTTTAGGCCCACAGATAGCTGAAAGGAACACTTACATGTATAAACTATTTTGATTTTAAAATTAAATTATAGTCATAGAGGATGGATAGTGATTGAGGTTTCTTTTGTTTGCAGAAACATCCAGGATATCATCCAGAGGGAAAAGATCGGTGTACAGCAAAGGTGGCGGTAGTAGGACATTGTCCAAGCGATTCATAAACGGCAACACCATCACTTTCGCACGGTATAATCGTTTATTGCGAGCAACCTGCGAGTTAACCACTCCAACCTGGTACCCAGGCATTCTTAGTGGCACAAGCAACGGACAGGCAGCGTGTATGATCATTGAAAACCACCCCCCTCTGCTCACCAAACCGAGGCAATATCTGCATCAAGATACCACCCAACGATTTCTGAACCACCTGGTCCTGCCTAAGCACAGGACCTCAAAATTTTCCAGGTTGATCTCCTTACTTCATTCTAGCATTACTATCAAATCAAATGTACACAGTAATGATAAATGATCAATTATGTCGATCGTAAATGTTAAATATTTAATTTGTTGCTTATTTCGGCGCATAGTTCCGATCAATTAATAACTATTAAATTAGCAATTTTGCAATTTAAACTTTTTCTTCCTTTTCAAAGGGATTTTACATTTGCTATATATAAACTAAATTGTGTAAATTACATTGAACTGATTTGAACACGATGCTGGTTGAAATCGTACTGTGTGCCGAAATCAGCAACAAATTAAATAGTAACATCTCGTAAAAATGTTCAAGATCTCTGTAAGAAAGGATCTGGTTAGCGAATTACGTTTGCAAGCGTAATGGAAAAACCTGTTCGCTTTTAATTATTCCTTCGTGGAACCTCCTCGCGGGTTTCAGTCGCCAGTTTGTTCAAAATAAGACTCTTTCAAATTTGTACTCTGTCATCCACTTAGATCAGACTGGGCGAATGTACGCTTCTCAAGAATAGTTGCATAAAAGGGATTAGGATAATAATTCACTCATGTTTGCTTTACACGTTAAATCAGCAAATTTTGTTTCATTTATAACGTCACATTCCAAAGAAATGTATCTCACAACGTAGACGTAAAGGGATCAATGATTTAACCGTGTGCCAAAAATAGTAAATGGGTGAATTTTTACCCTGAGAAGCATACAAGGGTTAAGTTAGATCAGGTGACTGATAGAACACATGATTTGTTGCAGTAATAGGCATCGGAAGCTACAGTCGTTCAGAGAAACGTGACTGACGTCGGTGGGTAGTGCGGCTTACCTTACCGCAGACAACGAGAATCACCCTGACTCGACACGTAACGAGCTACCATCGGGTAGCCATTGCCTGGCAACGTCGCTGTACAGTAATCAAACTGCCGCTGGGAAGCGTGGAAAGTAGAACCAGAAGGACGAGGACGAAGACGTTACCTACTTGAACCAAGCCAACGATAGGGGGTCAAAGGGACCAGAGAACGAGAGAGGGAGAGAGAGAGAGAGAGAGACAGTTAAACAGGAAAGAACATCAGCAACAACAACGGAATATCACGGCTCAAAGCCGTCGCTCTCGCCATTTGTGGCTTGTCGAACAGCGTTCACAACGACGTCTCATCTGTGGTCGCAGTCGTATCCGAAGAAGGGAGGGATTCAATCACCGAGTAGGAACAGAGAAAAGAAAGATCGGTCATCATGGGGAGCGTGAACGTGAATCGCAACGTGAGCGATGCGTTCTACCGGTACAAGATGCCGCGGATCCAGGCGAAGGTCGAAGGAAAAGGTAACGGGATCAAGACGGTGATCGTCAACATGGTCGACGTGGCGAAAGCCATCGGCAGACCTGCCACCTATCCTACCAAGTACTTCGGCTGCGAGCTGGGCGCGCAGACACAATTTGACTTCAAGAATGAAAGATTCATTGTAAACGGTTCACACGACGCCATCAAATTGCAAGATCTCCTCGACGGATTTATACGGAAATACGTCCTGTGCCCGGCCTGCGACAATCCGGAAACCGAGTTGGTAGTCAGCGCGAAGAAATCAACAATCTCGCAGGGGTGCAAGGCGTGCGGCCATCACGGATTATTGGAAAGCAACCATAAATTGAATACCTACATCCTGAAGAATCCACCGAGTCTGAATCCCGCGGTCCAGGGCAGCTCTTTAACGGAAGGGAAACGGGGAAAACGTTCGAAACGCGCTAACGGCGATACCTCCACAACCACTACCGCCACTTCCAACGGTGATCGATCCGGGTCACCAGAAAACGACACCAGCGCGAAAGACATCGTGGTCGAGGTACCCGAGAAGATTCCCGACGAAGATGGGGATGATGTTAATTGGGCAGTCGACGTGTCAGAGGAAGCAGTTAGAGCCCGTCTTCAAGATCTGACTGACGGAGCCAAGGGGATGACCATCAGCGATGATCTCGATAAGACTGAGAAGGAGAGAATGGACATGTTCTACAAGCTGGTGAAATGTCGTCGGGACGCCGGCCAACTGGACAACCATAAGGAGCTAGTCGCCGAGGCTGAACGGCTAGAGATTAAGATGAAAGCGCCGTTGATCTTGGCCGAATTGCTCTTCGATCAGAACATTGCTGCTCAAGCCAAAAAGTACCGAGTATTGCTACTCCGTTTCACCCACGACGACACCAAGGCACAGAAGTATTTAATCAGGGGGATCGAGCAAGTGATAGCCCTCCACAAGGATTCTTTAATGCCCAAAGTACCCGGAATTTTGAAGGTAAATGATGTAGCTGGATCTTTATCTTCTAGACCGACGACCTTTTCACATTTTAATCCTTTGCACTTGACTGTCCTCTTTGAAAGGACATCATAAACGGTACTCTCTGAATAGGCTTCAAGTACGAAGAATTAAACGGCGATTGTCTGTAGAAAAACCATTCAATTTTGATATAAGGAATACAAATACACAGCAGAATTTGTAGTAATACAGATCATTATAGCACAGTTAAATGCAAAGAACAGCTACGACGAGTGGAATCCAATAAAAATGAGGAGTTAACCCGCAGGTTAACGATGTTAATGATTATTGTTTGTTTGCAGCTCTTTTACGACGCAGATATTTTGGAGGAGAAAGCTTTATTCGAGTGGGCGAGCAAAGTTACTAAGAAGTATGTATCGAAAGATTTATCTCAAGAAATTCATGACAAAGCTGCGCCGTTCATAACATGGTTGAAAGAAGCCGAGGAAGAGGATTCAGAATCGGAGGAGGAAGACGACGACTTAGAAGTAGAAGATATATCTTTTTTCTTCGAATTCATTTATAATCGAAAGGTGATCGGTTCTAATTGTTTTTCTAACTTTTTCTTTCAGATTGAATACGATGATAGAGCCAAACAGTCACTTAAACCGCAACAGTCACCGCCTGCGCAGAAGCCTGCCGCAGTCACTGAAGATTCGAACGACGAAGATGATTTTGATATCGATGCCATTTAAAGATACAAAAATGTTCAATAGTCGGACATGTGGTGGAATATTATATAATATTATAGAGACAGATGCTGGAAAGAAAAAACACGTGTCCGATAAAACTGATGATTGAAAATCGATCGTTTCGCAGATGATACAAAGAGTCGCAACGCAATATCTTATTATACATAGTATTTCGTTATTTTAGGCCACGGAGTGATTGTAACGTCGGTCATGACTAATTACGATTTAAACCAGAAATTTTAACTGTTTCCCACGTTTAGCAATATTTAACTTGTACGGTATAAAATATACCTTTTAATTGTTTTTAAACTTTTCAAAGGTGATCGATGGTTACCTAACATTATTATTCCTAATTATTATTCGAAGATTCTTTCAAACAACTGATGCTGCTAATATGCCTTGATGACGTATGTCTTATAAAACGAACGACGAACGATATTGATAGTTCACATCACCGTTACTGGGAAGTTGGCCTGCTAAAAGCGTTCTCTATTGTATCTATTTACTATTCAAATAATAATTATTCAAATAAATATGGTTTATTGCAATTTACAACGATGTCTCTGTTTAATCGAATCCACGTACATAGATTAACATGGTCACCGACTAGATACCGTTAAAAACTGCCCGAGACTGCCGGCCTTACT
>CM052341.1:20100825-20177358 GCA_028455595.1 Lasioglossum vierecki | reverse complement strand
ATTATGACGAAAGGAACGCGTTCTGTGTCAAGCTATATTCAGTTTTCGTTTTTCTGGCGATTGTTCATGAATATATGGTATGTCTACAATAAATTCCTGTAAACAGATATAAATTTTAATAACATTGATTTTTCTATTTTTGTCCCTCTTGCCAACGCACTGTGCGACGTCGCGTCGGACGAAGCTCAAGAGTCACACAGACGGGCCTACCCACACATTGGAAATGGTCGGCCGAAGTCTCTGACGTCACCAAGTCGGTCGGCCGTCGGATCCACTGTGCGCGTACCCTTAGACTAGACAATTCTTTGGCGTGACACCGCCGTCTTTTCTCTCGAATCGCTCGGTCGCCACGGCGAAAAATGGTCCAGTCTAGAGAAAAAAAGTTCGTCTCGCTTTTAAGACCCGGTGAAAAGAATTACACACTTTTTTAGACAGAAAAAAACCATCGTGACCAGTGAATGGGAATACAGTTATTTCTAGTTCCCAGCTCGTTCGTGAGCGTCTCTGGTAATTAACAATTGCTCTATTGTGGGAAGGAAAGACATACCAATTCGCATGATAACTTGTGCGTCCAGAGGCACATAAGAGAGTATAGATAACAAAACGCTGAGAGTGTGGATAAAAAATGATTATTTATCGTGTCACGTGTCTAGTTGCGCAGTCTTGCACATTTTAAAACAAGTCTTGTATCAGTATTCGTTTAACTGCACGGTGATAACTCGATTTCTTCTGAAGATTCTTGTTGCGATAAAGTTTATGGCAGCCACAGATTCACTTGCGATGTATAGCACTATGACTAAATGAATGAACTGGCCCTACACCTCTAGCTGAAACATAACTATGAGAATATCGAGGGTTGTACAGTATTGAAGTCATTATACGCTTGTTATATTGTCTGATGAATATTTGATTCGCTGAATCAATACTGCACTTACAATTACTCATCAATAATTTCGATACCAGTTTATGCTGTCACTGTCGCGAATTATGAATGTACTAGCTATAAAAATCATTTTTGGGTAATTTAATGTTTGATAAAACTGAGATTGAACAATTACGGCGACTAATTAGTTTGTCGGAAAAGGAACAACGATAAATCGAATTACTGAGTTACACGAATAGTTTTATTTTAATTTGTTGAGCTTGTTCAAGTTTGAGTAACGTAACTCGCGACAATCAGTAAAATAAATTCGTATTGGTAGAAAAATTTCAAGTATTTTGTCGGTATAGAGAAACGCTGTAGGCATGGAGTGGCTTGGATATTCATATTTCTTAGTGTTTCATATTTTTCTGATATTTTCTTGAGTTCACTAATCAAATCGATCGATCCCGCGAACGGAGCTCTGTATTTTATTTTAAATTACGGCCAATTTCGAAAGGCTGACAAGCATGAATACAATATGCCACCGAGGTGTAGTTAGATGATACATCAGAATCTTAGAGCAGACGTGGTTTAGCATCGGTTGAAATGGAAGTATTTCAGGGGAACTATAAAATCTATCAGACTGTGATGTGTCTCTGTGGATTGTGGCCCTACGATAATTCCATTTTGACATGGATTCATAGAATCGCGTTTACTCTGGTCTTATTGGGATGTATGGTGACCCAGGTGATAAGATTCAACTGATTACAGGACGTTTTAATTAGCAGCAGTTGGATTGAATTTGCGTAGACATGCGTAGACATAGAATAACATTTACTCTGCTCTCATTGTAACGTATGGTAGCCCGGTCGATGAGACTCAATAATATACTATAGGACGTTTATTACATAAGTTTATTAAATAATTCACTTATAGGTCGTTTAATTGGAATCAGTTTGAATCACTTTCACTCTGCTCTTATCGGGACGTGCTTCCATCTATCTGTTAAAGTTATTTTCATTTTCAAAAAATTCCGCATAGTTTTGTTGAAAACGTATGATAATAATTTTCAGATGATGACGATCCAAAATATCAAAATGTCGCTGAATGAAACGATCGGAATGTTATCTTTCTGTGCTCATTTGGTAATGTATTTGATACGATACTCTACGACTATCCTGACCTTTTCAACGGTGAGTGTCGAGACTATTTTGATTAATCATGATTTGTCTAATTCGTTGCGTATGATTTCAGACGAGATACGTGCTTGACAATATACAAAACGATTTTACTATGCTGAAAGATCCTATCGAGACGGAGATGTTGTTAAAAGATTCAATTTTGGCGAAACGCATCCTGATGCTGTATGTCGGTAAAGATAGTCAGTTCTTTTATAGAAATATTTCTCGCATCGATAAAACAATCGGGTGTTCGATTACAGGCGGGAGAGAAATTCAGAGGTGGTTCTCCGTGACGATAGATAATAAAACAAAGAGTAAAAATGGTTATTAACAATTGAAAATCCGCCTGAAATGCGACAACCCGATCAACAGAGGTGTACGGCTTCCAACTTCTGTTGATCGGGTTGCCGTTTTTCAGGCTGATTATCAATTGTTAATATCTAATATCTAAATACACCAATTAAATTTTCTCCCACCTGAAATATAATTCAATATTTAACTGAAGCTTGAAATAAACTAATGAAATATCAAACGTTTTCGTAAACAATGTCTAAAAATGTAATGATCAAGGAAATTGGTAGAAAACGGAACTTTTCAACTTAACAGATTATGCAATAAAAGTTATCAATTCTTATTAACGTGAAATATTCCCAATTTCTTCAACTACTTTATTCGGAATTTTAGCTCTGACTTGTACAGGAGCGTTGTGCCTAATCGGAACATTAGGAATATCCACGTTCTTGGAATCGGACATTCAGATTCGATTCCTGTATCTCCTGGGATACTTCTACGAGGAGAAAAATTTCCGGACTAATCTTACTTGTTGGCATATCATAATTTCAACAATTCTCGGATTGTTAACGATAATTTGCTCGGAAGGGACCATCACTGTTTTGGGTACTCATTTGAGTGGATTGTTAGAAGTAACTAGGTGAAATCATTTTCCGAAACTGACCACCCGTCGGTATAATTCTTTATATTACCTTTGTCACTTTTGCATGATACATAACCAGCTTAATTCTGAGTCGCCAGATTCAGACTTGTGTCCCCACTATACCTTTCCCTTTCACGACGCTACTCCCCACGTGACCGTAGACTTTGGAGGCAGAGAGAGGGTAACTTTTCTATCTCGATTCGTGCTCCTCCTGATCTGGTGACTGACCAGCTCTACGGCTTCGTCCAGACCTAAACGAACGTTTAGCTGCGCCGAACGGCGAACGGAATAGATTTTTACTATTTCCGGAACTTCTTGCGAATAACTATAAAAGCTGCAGTGTTGTATATTACACAACGAAATTCAGAACGTGTATTTATAATTATATTTTTAACATGTCTATTTATTAATTTTATATATTATGAATGTTTAGGACATGCTTTATCTGCCCTGCAAGAAGATTTGCCAATGCTACCCATTCGCGTTCGTGCGCGCCCAAACGATCGTGAAACGGTCCATAGCCGATGGATCACCTGCAAACACGAATTCGTGCATTTCGCCGTGCATTTTGACGAACATTTCCACGAACGTTTGGGCGCGCACGAACGCAAATGGGTAGCATTTGCAAATCTTCTTGCAGGACAGATAAAGCATGTCCTAAACATTCATAATATATAAAATTATTAAATAGGCATGTTACAAATATAATTATAAATACATGTTTTGAATTTTGTTGTGTAATATACAACACTGCAGCTTCTATAGTTATTCGCAAGAAATTCTGGAAATAGCAAAAATCCATTCCATTCGGCGCGGCTAAACGTTCGTTGAAATGCGCAGTTGGGCGCGCTGTTTAGGTCTGTATGAAGCCTAATGTTTAACAACTTCATTGCCACATGCAGACTGTGGATTTGTGCATCGTTCATAAATCTATTAAAATCACGAATATCTTTTTGGTTCCAGTATCTTGCTATCTATTTTTAATTGAAGTTTTATTCACAAAGAAATATTTATTTGGTTCCAGTGACTTGCTATCTATTTTTAATTCAATTTTCATTCACAAAACCGCAGTCTAGTTATATGTATACCATATTGAGTGCGGTCCTGTGATTATTTATTTAAATGATACGCTAAAAACTGTATAATAAACCATAAGAATGGTTTCTAAGAAGAAATCTCATCTGTTTGTTTCCTCTAGCTATAGAATGCGAAACGCAATCGACAAAGTTGCAACTTCAACTACAGCGAGGAAGATAGATATACAACCAGCTGTGGAGTTACATCGTAAAGCTATTGAGTTAGTATGTTATTAGTATATATAATTTATATACTATATGTTATTATAATTACATGGTTTATTTACCTCGCATCGAACTCGCACCTCGTATCAATATTATGATAATTATGAATTCCCGAACTCGAAGGTATAGTAAAAAATACGCGGACGATATGATGATGCCGTCAGGGGTGATGATAATAGTGGTTATTTCATCGTTCGGGGTACATGTATACCGAGTGAGTATCAGAATAATTAAATAAACAGAACTCGAGAATCGATCGCGACAAAATATCAATCGTTCTCTGGAGATTGAAACGTAATAAGACTGTATTTCGTGTGCCGCAGCTTTATATAAGTATTACAGAGTTGAAAGAAATCGATGCGGTGATTCTTTCTCTACAGTTCTGTTTAGCGTACACGGCATTCATAGTTGGTAATAATTATAGCGGGCAGATTGTGATCGACAAGAGCACCAAGATTTTCAAGGAAATGTAAGTTGCTTGTTTCAGTAAGTTGCCAGCTCTTTAACAATATGAAACGAGAATGAAGAATAGAAAAATTTCGATTGCGGTTTTGTCGTCATCGGCAATTTAAAATCCGCCTGGATTGCGGCAACCCGACCAACAGAGGTTCCTGGGTTGCCGCGTTTCAGGCGGATTTTAAATTGCTGATAACTAGTGCAATTTAAAACAGTGAACATATTAAATGATTTCAAGAGAATGTGAACATATTATCTTCACTATATTAAAATTAACGAAGAATATAAATTTAGCTTCTGCGCCTTGCAAATTGATGCAGAAACTTTTTACTTTGCGTGAACGTCCTGAAAGTATAGATAACGTTCATTCATTTTCGCCTTACATTGTCGTCGAGAACTCTATCCCTTACATTTTCTCTCATATGTAGTCGAACACCCGTGTATATGTATTACAATATGTTTATTATAATAAAATAATGCGGCGACTTTATCGAATGAACCAGATACAATTCGTTATGGTACCGTATGCCTTCAAACACGCAGAAAGTGGTGCTATTCGTGTTTATGCGTTGTCAGAGTTTAGTAGAATTCAATCTGGCCGGTTTGTTCATTCTATGTTTCGAAGGATTGGCTATGGTAAACATTATTTCGATTCTATCATTTATGTTCTCGTCGCACAGTGGGGTATTTGGCCTGTTTAGGGCGCCAACTATTGCAACGTGATTAATAGTGTAACGTCAACGTCGTAATATTATATATCGTTGAATTCGTTTTATCACCAGCTACAACATTATCAAATCAAAAATACAATTTAAATGCCTAAAAAATCGAAATGATCTTGTTTTTTTCTTTTAAACAAAATATTTTGAAAATTTTATAGTGGGTCTATAACTTAATGACCGGAATTTGACACTAGATGCTAACAGTTGTGTATGCGCTGTAGCAAATCATTGATATACACGTAATTTTGGAGCTCTATTCATAACCTGCAAAATCAGTCAACAGTGTTTGATTCGCTTGTGCGCATCATATCTTTTTCAATCATGGAAAATTTTGAAAATTCTCGAAAGCAACAGCACTCGCGGGAACTTTTGCTGAATCACTTTTTTGCAAAGAAAACTGCAGTCGAAAGTCATTGTTTGCTCGTGGAATTGTATGGCGAACATGCTCTTGCGAAAACACGGTGTTTCAAGTGGTTTTCAACGCTTTAAAAGTGGCGATTTTGACATCAAAGACAAAGAGCGGCCTCGACAGTCGCAAAAAGTTTGAAGTTGAAGAATTGGTAGCGTTACTCGATCAAAATTCGTGTCAAACACAAGAAGAGCTTGCGGAATCAATCACCGAAAACAACCGATTCGTTTAAAGAGAGCATTGAAGAAAAAACGGCCAGAATGGAAGATCAGACACGAGACATTGATTTTCCAATATGACAATGCTCGGCCACATGTTGCTAAACATGTTAAAAACTATTTGGAAAATAGCGGATGGGAAGTTCTGCTCCACCCGCCATATAGTCCAGACTTGGCGCCTTCTGACTACCATTTGTTTCGGTAAATGCAGAATGCACTTTCCGGCTCGATTCGTTCTTTGATTTAAAAGATGACCGGTTTTTTGGGATGGCATCCACAAATTGCCAGAAAGATGGGGAAATGTTGTAACTTCCGATGGACAATACTTTGAATAACAGAATTATACAAGATTTTCTTTAATAAACGTTCAAATTTCGAAAAAAATTCCGGTTTCTAAGTTATAGACCCAATATATTGCAGTTTATACGTACGTGAACACTGTTAAACTTTCATTTGGAACATTTTTTCGTCAGATTTCATCATTGTCAGTAATATGCTATACTGTCGATTCATGTCATACCGGTATGTATGGTATAAAAAGTTGAATGTCTTTTGTGTTCGCACTTGACCACACTTAAACTTTTAAGGATTTTATAAAGCAATGTCTACTGAATAACCTAACAAAAAATTAAAGAGGTGTTGTGTGGACAAAAAAAGTTATTACATGATACATATTAATTGTATGAAAAAAAAAATTATATCACTTTCGATTGTTTATTGTATCAAAACCACGAAAGGGTATAAAACAAAACGCCGTAAAATTACTCTATATACCTTCCTTAATATCCTAGGTACGTTGTTATTTCGATTTTATACACTAAACTTGTGAAAATAATTATTTATTTAACACAAGTTTTTTGGTCACGAGAATATCCTACTTCCAAGTATCTATATGTTACTAAATAGTACTGTTTATTGAACAATAGTATTGTAGATTACTATATACGCATATACAGGTTGAGTCACTTAACATTTGCACCTCAAATATCTTTAGAAATGAATGATATCGGCGGGCACAGGTTCAATCAAAAAATCAAAACAAAGCAATTTTGCAATTTATAAAATTTTCCTGAACGTTTCAATCAAATTCTGGATCATCTTCAAGAGAAGTTTTGCGTTTGCTATGTGTAAATTATCAACGCTTATGTGTGTCACTGTGCTCCATGATATTAAGAATTAGACTACTAATGATATTAAGAATTAGATGAAGTCTATGCGCTTTCTCTGTCTGTGATCTTGAATGATTGGAATTATTATAATCATTGAATTCCTACTGAAAGTAACTATCATTGTAGGTGTTTAAAAAAGGGTGGTTCCATTTTTAAAAAAGTCAAGGTGACCTTGATATCTCTAAACAAAATGACGTAAAAACAAAATTTGTTTTTTGACATCGTGTCAGCCCCATTGTACCATTCAACTTTGTCTTTGCCATATTTTACGTTTCTTTAGAAACAACAAAGATATTTGAGGTGCAAACGTTAGGTGACTCACCCTGTACAGGTATTCAGGTACACGAAAAAAGAGTTTTTGTCATTTTGAACAATCTGTTACGAGCCAAGGTGTTGGCCGCAGGCGAAAACCGAGGGCAGTTTAGGTTTTAAGAGAAAGGGTTGTGTACAGGTAGGGATGGTTCACGAAGGATTAGCCGATATTTCTTTCGCCACCGGGTCGCCACTGTTAAGGGGGTAAGGAATAGGCAGAATATTACTAGAATATTACTAGAAAAACAAGTGAAACATGTTAGCGAAATCGAAACATGTTAACGAAATAATCTCTTTTTTTCAAGTATCGTACGCATCCATTCGGTTCCTACTTCTTCTCCCTTTAGTATCTCTCTTATCGTTACGTTTTCTCTTGTCAGCTGTTTGCATTCTCTAATCATGTGTTCCAGTGTTTCTCTTTCCCCTTTACATAATCTGCATACTGTCTCATTTTCTTCCTTCCAGTACTTGTTTCCCCGCTCTTCGTTTCCACATCTAAACCTTGCGATCATGCTTTGGTCTCTTCCTTTGTAATCTCCATTTAGATAGTTTGCTCGCTCGCTGTCCCTTATTTATATGTAATTCACATTATATTTGCCCCCTAATATTCTATCGTATTGCCATTGTACCTGCTCTGCCCTGTCTCTTTGTGCTAATTCTTCTGCAAACTTCCTTCCTCTCCCTCTCTCTGTTTCTATTTCCTGGATGTCCATCATTTTTAACCTATAGTATGAATCTCTCATTTCCTCCCATTTCGACTTTTTCGCTTCTTGCTTCGCGTCTATTTCCCTCCAGCATTCTTGGACTATTTCATTCTTGTTCAGCCGTTTCGATGTTTCTTCATATTTTATCACTCTTTTCCCCGCTTCTATCCTTACTTTGTTCGTTTTAGTTTCCTACAAAATTAAATAGGCTGGTGTATTGAAGTCTAAGCCTAGCGTCCATCTTATATATTTTTCCTGTATTTTCTCTACTTTCTCTGCTTCCATCCATCCCCAGATTTCTGACGCGTACAGTAAGATGCTTTTCACTATGCTTCTAAATATTCTCATTCTTCTCTCAAAATTGTTCTTGAACCTTCTTTGTCCAATTCTCCATATCTGCGCCATTGCTATTCTTGCTTTCTTTGTAACTTCCCTTATATGCATTTCTCTGCCCCCGTTTTTCTGAAAATTATACCCTAAATATTTGAATTCCTTCACTTCTTCTAGACTATTGCCTGACCAGTACCATTCTTCTCTCTTTTTCTTTCCTCTTCCTTTATGAAAAATCAGCACCTTTGATTTTTCTGCGTTCATTTGCAACCCTTTCCTATCAAGATATTTTCCAAATCGTCTTATCATGTCTTTTAGATCCTTTGGCTCATTTGCTAGTAGCGCTATATCATCCGCGTATGCTAGAGTCCAGATTTTTTCTGTTCCTATTTTAACTTCTCCTGTGTGTGTGTGTGCTTGGTTTTTCCTCATAGTCTCCTTCAGATCCGCTATATAAATTGTAAACAACGTTGGGCTCAGTAGGCAACCTTGTCTTACCCCTTTTGTCGTCCAGAATTTCGATGACAGTTCTCCGCTTACTTTTATAGTATTTCTTGTTTCTCTGTAAATTTCCCCAATTCTCTTCCTCAAGCGTTTACTTATTTCCTTTCTTTCCATAATCTTTTGGAGTTTTACTCTATTTACTTTATCAAATGCTGCGCTTAGGTCTGCGAAGAAGGTATACAGCTTTCCCCCTTTTTTCTGTATTTCCCTGTTGGATACATAGTTCAGAATAAAGATATTATCTATCGTCGACCTTCCGCTCCTGAATCCTGCTTGCGTTTCTGGTATTATGTGGTTTTTCTCTAATTCCTCTTATAATCTTTTTTCCAAGACCATGGCATATATTTTATACGCTGTGTTTAGGATCGTTATTCCCCGGTAGTTTGTCACCTTTTCTCTATCTCCTTTTTTAAATATTGGTGAAATCACCCCTTCTTTCCACCTCTCCGGAAGTCCTTCTCCTTTCCATACTTTATTAAAAATTTCTGTGATCCTTTTTACTATTTTCTCGTTTCCGTAAATCCAGGCTTCATTTTCTATTTTGTCTTTCCCTGCTGCTTTCTTCTTTTTTAATTTCCTAATTTGTTCTTTTACTTCTGCTTCTGTTATTTCATCTTCCTCTTCTCCCTCCGTGTTATCTGTTTCTTCCATCTCTCTTACTTCTTGTTTTCCGTCTACACCTTCCAGCAATGTTTTGAAATGCTCCTTCCATTCTTCTAAATTTATTTGATTGCTGATTCCTGTTATTTTCTTTCTTTCCTTGTTTATATATTCCCATATTTGATTTTCTCCCTTTAATTGCCTTATCTCGTTCTCTATGTTTTCTTGTAATTCCCTTCTTCGTTCTTCGCACTCTTTTTTGTATTCCCTTCTTCTCTTCTGGTAATCTTCTTTGTTTCCTTTCCCCCTTCTCCAGCACCTCAGTGCTTTCCTAGCTTCCCTTTTCTTTTTTATACAGTTCGAATTCCACCACTTGAAGCTGCCTAGTTTCAATTTCTTGATTTTTATTTCCTCTTTCTGTACTGCGTTATTTATCTTTTCGACCATTTCTTCTACCATATCATTTACCTTCGTGAGACTTTTTTAAATAGATTTGTGACATTTTTTCTGATTAAAATGATACCAAACACGATATAATTTGGATCATATACAGGTGTACGGACATATAAGAGTCAGGGACATATTGGGACAACAATTGTCTATTACACAAGTAAATATCATCGGAATTATATCATATTTGGTATGATTTTAATCAGAAAAATGCCACAAATATGGAACTTGAAGTTCCATAAAAAAATAATGAAAAATAAGGAAGTTGGAAATTCTGATCACATTGTATTTATACTTGGGTGATTACCTCGGCGAACTAGGCTTCTCGAGCTCGGCTGTCCTTCTCTACGTTGGGCAAAACTCAAAGAATACTGTCCCTGATGCGTAATGTCCCTCGGCAGACCAGTGCTAAGGACTTATATCTATAAAATACTGTAAAAATTTTTACTTCTGGCGCGCTAAACAGGCCAAATACCCCAGTGTGCTGGACAGGACACATGACACAGGACACAGAACAAATACCACATCTGATAAACGTTTCTCTTTCAGATGTTCAGCTCGTCTTTCTCGTATTTCACTCTGCTCTGTTCGGTCCAGTAGAATACCGTGCCACTAGTGATTACACATTTATAGTACTTGAAAACGAGTACGTGACAGTATTCGAAATGTCGACTCACGAGGGATTTGGCAAAATCATTTACGCTAGAACAAACTTCTTATATCTTCCATCTTCGATCACAATAAATAAATAAATAAATGAACTTTCTCGAACAGTAACGGATACATTAAATTTCAAGGAATATTTTATTTTCGTTAAATATTAAGTTTAAAAGGAACTTCGATCACCGAAAGCTGGGTCAAGGCAGATCGACTCTTCGTTTTTTTTGTGACGGTAGGTACAACGATCGGCGAGGAAACATAACTGATTCTCATTTGTGAGAAGGAAATGTAAAGAGTTACATCACTTGAAACGATAGGATAAAAACGTGGTAAAATATATTTATGTAACTGACGGAATAGTTTTTCAAGTTAGACACCGCGTAATTATGATGCGCTTATAAAACCGTACACTTTCCCAGGCATTAGTCCGCGATTGTAAATCTCGTTGTATTCTTTCTCCAATGATCTCATCGGGTCGTTCGTTTATAAATTATGCGATTATTACCGCGACGTCTACACGGGAATGCGATAATGTTATACTTGTGGAAACCAGGATATTGCGACAGCCGTGAATTTAAGTAAATTGGAGAAACACGGGGAAATGGTTCGTGTTAACGTCGGCATCCCTTCAACGAGTCTTTTAATAGAGTAATAGAGTCCGTTAATGATGATCTACATATATCAAATTGGACAAACCTATTTTCAAGATTTCACGTGGCACAGCTGTAATTAGCTCGGATAGTAACCCACCATTAGCGAGAACCTGGAAAATACTTCTCGCAGTTTCGAGTTGGTACTGACTAGAGAGAAATTTCGACATCGCCGACTCGACGTCACGCCGTTAATCGTAATTATTCTATTATTGCTCGCTCGAGTTCGACATATGCTCCGAGAGCGTTCCTTCCTGGAGAGCTAGAACGCGTTTATTACAATACTATCGCGTACATTTACCGTCTTACGATTCCTCTCGGCGATTGTTGCAACAGAAATTCGATATCTTATTGTCTTCGCAACGTGAACGTATAGGAAAATTACAACAGCTACCTGACGTCATATCTAGTAATTTTATCTTTTGCAGAAATGTTGCACGCGACTTGGTTAAAGAATTACGTGAATTAAAGAGAAACGTGGACCAATCAGAGTATAAACGGATTCCGGCTCTTTCATCGTCAATTGGACAATTAAATACAGTTGAAATTATGTCATGTTTGCTATCTATATTTTCTGCTATATCAGAAAAATGTCACAAACGAGTTGGTGGAAGTCTCACCAGAAAATAATGAAAAATAAAGCAATTTTGCAATTTTATTAGTCGTTTGTAATTGTATTAGAAAGTTTCATGATCAATTAAACCACAAAATACAGTTCAATTATATCGTGTTTGGTATCATTTTAATCAGAAAAAGTTATAATATATATAAACATAAGAAATAATAAAAAATAAAGAAGTTTTGTCATTAGATTAGTAGTGGTTCACACCGATATACCATAGCCGAGATCAGATTACAACAGATTCAATGTGTACGACTTTTTCGCGACTACCGAAGCTTTACTCTAGTAAAGAAAGAGTTTTCTCATTTGATCTTGAACAGTTTCTTTCACTTCGCTGTAAGTAGATAGCGCGATAGTTGTACATTTTTGTAACTATTATGATTAACATTCCTCTCACCGGCGAGCCTGGCTATCTTCTGTTCTCATTTTCTCGTCTAACATGACTCAGCTTGTTACTTTTACTTCTCAATACCATCGAATGTGCCTTTCCGCGAAGATTTTGTTTCGCCGTTTTTTAATCAGCCGTTTAACATATCTGATTCCTAGGTCGATTAAAAATCTTGCTTCCGGCACAGATAGAATGGCAGCACGGGATTTAATTGCGAGGAAGTAATTCTATTGAACTACACGCAGTGAAAAATTACTGTTTTGATAGGCAGTCTTAGGAGCGATAAATTGGTAACGAACAACCATCGATTACGACTCCTGGTTCAAGATCGTCGATCCGATTCCGACAGAGCCTCGGCCGAGAGCAACGTTCCAATCTTTTTTAACTGTTAAGAGGAAACACTCTTCCTCGCGATGTACTTTCTCCGTCTGTTTCCGCGGAACGTATCCTTTTTTCTCCCGTCGTGCCTTTCGAATATCATCGAGGAACTTTTCTTGGCGTTTTTGTTCGTTCAGCCTACACGCGCTCAGGACGGTGTTACACGACTCGCGTTGCCAATTAATTCTCTACAGAGGAACTATTTATTAGTAGTTTTTCGTTCAGGAAACGGATCACATTTTATTTGACACTATCTCTTTCTTTTTATTTACAATTTTACGTCGTATAAAATGTAAGCGAGGATCTGCTATGTTATTTTTGTACTTTTTCTGTATACATATACATACATACGTAAATTAATTAGCAACTTAAACAGAAGCGGATGCAAAAACTATAAATTATGTACCACTTTCTTACACTCTATGACTTCTAAAACTTCCTGCCTGTGAATTCTTTCCCGGCGAAGCGTGTGTCGTAATGAGGGTAACAAGAATTCGGTAATCTTGAAAATTGCTGTGATTTTTTAGGCGATAAAAAGACTGGTTTATGAGGTATTCGTAGTTCGTTTAGAACGATTACTGCAGCCATCTGCGATATAATTTCGCTCTTATCGAGTTAAGGAGTTTTCGTTTCGGCAACGAATACCGGGAATCTGAGTATAGACTGTGCCACTACGATATTCAATTTTTCACAATGTTAATTTGATCGAAACTTAAATCGAGACTTAAAAAAGAAAAATTTCCTTTCAAGGAAGTGCAAAACACTTTTAAATTTCCACATGAAAATACCTTTGCAATCTCAATAACACTGTCCAAGTTTCAACTTCATTCATGTTTCCAAATAACTGCTGGGTAGATCTTATAGAGTTTTTCGCGGTCAATCCGAATCTGGCTTTAATTTTTCTCCTACACCCACAGTTTTCGAAAAATTTGAGTTTGAAAAGAAGACATATTTTTCGACTTTGAACGAATATTGTGATGCTGTAAGATTTTGTAGTGTTCTTCACGGGAAAAGATTCTCTAGACTTTCTCGAATCCAGTGGTGTGCAATAGTAATACGTTGTGATTGTTCAAACATATTTAAACAACCATTAAAGACGGAAAGACACCACTTTTGCATACATTTCTCTGAGGATACTTTTTAATTTATATAAAAAAATGGGGGCCCAGCGGAAAATCGAATTACACCACGCGATAGAGCAGACTTTTATCTTAAGAAACCACCCCTTCAATTTTCTAACGTTGACGTTTTTTTCGATCAAGAAAACAAAATATCGCTCGCTAGGATATTTTGTTTTCTGGATCCAAAAAAATATAAAAAAACTTATTAAGACCACCCTTATATTAGAATGCACTAAAAAGGAGAAAATAATATGTTTAGATATTAGACACTATAAATATTATTTTTTCCTTTTTAGTGCATTTTAATACGAGCGTGGTTGTTAAACAATTTTTTTATATATTTTTTTATTTACTACCGAGCGTATTTAGTAAGGCCCGCTTACGAGCAGAACTGCCGGTCCGTGTCGCCTCCCCTCCCCCCTCCCTTGTCCGACCTAACTCAACCAACCCAATAAGTAAACTAAGCTCCTTCGCTACAAAGTGGGCCAGTGGAGCGGGGTTGGAGTCGGAGTGGGAACGCGTAGTGGAGTAGGGAGTGCGTTGAGTGGGGATTGCTGCACGCGATGATGTACTACCGAACGTCGCGCGTCGAGGGGCGGATGGGAATATTTAAAAGTATTGTTTAAACCCTAAACGCACAGTCTTTAAACAATTTTTTTTAAATATTGCATTGTCATTCAGTTCTGAGCCATGTTGAAAATTTCAAATCTCCAGCTCATCGGGAAGTGGTTTAAAATTAGATTTCAAGATTTGACGCAGACAACAACAACGACAACGACAACTCGGCAAGTTAATATAAGCGTGGTAAAGAAACGTCGACGTTGAAAAGTTGAAAGAATGGTTTCTCAAGATAAATGTCTGCTCTATCGCGTGGTGTAATTCGATTTTCCGCTGGACCCCCATTTTTTATATAAATTAAAAAGGATCCTCAAAAATGCGTGTAAAAGTGGTGTCTCTTCGTCTTTAATGATTGTTTAAATATGTTTAAACGATCACAACGTATTACTATTGCATACCACTGGATTCAGGCAAGTGAAGAGAATCTTTTCCTGTGAAGAATAATACAAAATCTTGCAGCATCACAATATTCGTTCAAAGTCGAAAAATATGTCTTTATTTCAAATTCAAATTTCTCAAAAACTGTGCGTGTAGGAGAAAAATTAAGGCCAGATTTGAAATCAGCGCGGAGAACTCTACAAGATCTACCTAACGATTATATATGGAAACATTTTTGTTGTTGGACAATGTAATTGTCGAATAAAAAATGTGGGTCATTCGACCGCTCGTGATAGGTTTAGTGTTAACGATGGATTTAATAATGGCAAATAATGGATTTTTATTTTAATATTCAATTCGTATATCACTGTCCCTAGATACTGTTTCTAGATGTTGGAACAACTACTGGCGGAAAGAAGGACACAGTTTCACTCGTGTTATGTTATAATAGAGCACGGCCGAACTATTTGATGCACGGAACAGGTTTCATTGGCTTCCAGATTTCTTTGACTTATAAAGAACCGACCGAGTAACCGGGTTGGCTGAATTTTGTACTAATGGAAGTGTGGTATGCAACGGGTTACTTCAGCTTCATTCATCGTGCCTCTCCACATCGCCGCAACTAGAATTCAAATATCTCGCCACTACACACGTTATAAATGATTTATCCGAACTGAGACAAATATCTTTCGTTGGCATGCACGTTACATACATATATATATATATTATATCTTTAATATATATTTTATTTATTTTAAGAATAAAAGAGGCAATTATTTATTTAAATATAAGTTAATAGATAAATTTATATCTTAATAATATTTTCACGAAATATTTGCTTTAAAGCGTATTAACTTATTAAATTAGTTTATCTCATAAATAATTTAGTATTGGGGACAAAATGAAATATGAAAAGTAAATAAGTGTAAATAAGATTCTTAAATTAATGAACGGCATTTCAATTAATCGCCCTCTCCCTCCTAGTCAAATTAATATAATAAATAATAAAATTAAAATTTAAAATGAAATTTTATCTGAAAAATAGAATTTTCTTGATGACAGATTATTATAGTTTAAAAATGGTATATACATATATCTGTAATATATAAAAGGTAAATAATAATAAAAGGTATACGAACACTTTGTACACCTTGTAAAATAGAATAAATATTCTACAATTGTACCAAACGATCTGATTTGTTTATAATGAATTAGAAGCATTGGTTTATGAAATGATATGTAGAAAAGATTTTCCAAAAAATTATATTTTACAAGGTTCCATGCAAAAATAAAAAAGGCATTCTTTAAAACTTTTTTATTTGGGCCTTTAATGAAAAATTTAAATATATTTTTTGTAGATCTATGTCAGTTATACACAAGTTGCAAAATTACATCGAAATCGGTTGACGCAGGAAAAAACGACACGCATCGAAAGATGTACGATTCTGTGGATATTAAGCAGAAACTGATCAAAAGTCGTGCAAAACTATGATTTTCATCATTTTTAACCGCTCGCAGCTCGTGTGTATGTTAATGCATATAAGTTATAACAAACATATGATATACATACAGAAATATAATATACATATAAGTTAATACATATAATACATATAACATTGATCTACAAAACAAGTATATTTGAAATTTTAATTAAGTTCTGTTCGGCGTTGACCGACGCACAGTGGGGCATGTTGATCAAAAAGCTGGCCAAAATTATTTTATAGTAGAAAACAAGTCCACTGGTGTTGTTTTGTTACAAAATTGCATTTTTCCTTTTGTTTGAACATATCAGGTGTATTGATGGCTAAATTAAAACAGTATTTACATACAATAAATTTACTTTAGTTAAAACTCTTCGTTACTACTTTCTTCGGAAGGTTCGGGGTCAGTAGCTCCTCTCGGTTCAGGGGGCAATAGTAATTCTATAGTTTCCTTTGAGAAAGATTCCATCTTTTTCTTCGGCTTTCGTCTCATGTTATAATTAAATAATTTTAAGAACTATTATATTAATTTATTATTTAAACGTTACGATTCCACTAACCTCTCATAAATACAGGTAGAGTTACAGATCCATCAAGCCAATTATGATTGTTTTTTTCAAACATTCATTTTTTATGCGCTGCTAGCCATCTGAGTTTAAATTAATACTTTACCATGAATAGAATATGCTTCAAATCTTTTCGTTGTTCTTTGTCCAAAAAATACTTATCAAGAAGATATTTTTGCATATATTCCAGTTTTTTGTCAAAATTTGACTCCTTTGACTCGACAATTAAATTGTATATATACCTTCGAGTTCTAACTGTGACATCTGAAGATCCTGGAAGAGACACCCAACAATAATTGCATTTTTATATATTTTGAAAAATACCATTTCCTACAGAAAAAAAGTTATAAAAAATACATCCGCGGTATTCCGCGGCTACTTTTTTATGGTTTATCTTCTAGGATAAATATACTTCAGTTTGAATTGTATTTGAGTACTTAGAAAGGCTTAGAAGTTTAACAAAAATGCTTACTATATGCATATACAATACTCAAACTAGCCACATATATCTTTAGCACTTCTATGAGCTATAGCTACCTAAATTAAACATAATTATTGTAACTAAACGTGTAGGAGTCATCAACACACCTAGTTCTGAAGAATCCATAGCACAATCTTCGTATATTTTTACTGAAACAAAAACTGCGACAGTATTTCTTAGAGCAATTTACAATAGCAACGACAGAAAACACGACCACTTTAAATAAACTATATCTTTCGATTTACACTGCAAGGTGACACAAAGGTCAGTGGCAAAAATACGGTTATATTTTGATTAACAAACCACTTTGGTACAAAAAGCAACTGCTATTATTAACTGATGGTAAATTGTACAAAATTGAATTTTGGCCATCTTTTTGGTTAAAATGCCCCACTGTGCGACGGTCAGAATCGCCTGATGCCGGGACCGCTCAGAACTGAGCGCGCGAAGGAAAGATGAGGCGAGGAAGAGAGAACCTGAACTTTATTTATTGGTCTCGCTGAACAATTTGTTATGAGAAAACGAGACGGAAATCTTGCGCGTGCTGATTTCTGCTGTACGGGCGCTACGGACAATCTTGAGCGGTACCTTGACCGAGGGCCGCCGCGAAAAGGAGATCTTCTTCGCGTTCGTCGGAAATCTTGACGCGAGCAGAAATGCACGGAACGCGACGCGAGAAACAATATAACGACACTGTTCGAATTGAATGAAACGAACAGAGTGATTTAACAAAGTCGCAGCGATTGTCGCGGACAAGTTAGTACGAGTGAGAGTCAATGATACTTGATCAGACGGAATCGAACGTGATTGGTGCGAAAATCGATCACTTAATATTTTCGAAGCTACGAAAACCGTTCGGAGTTCAAATCATAGACGGTTGCCGGCAAGAGATACAAACACGGCTCACGCGGTCGCGAGTAGCGGCAACGTGTGCTGGTAAACATGACTGGAAGAAAGGTGTCGTCTCTGACAGTTTGTCAGCGGCTTGAATTTACATAATTTGAACTCCGAATCGCGAACAAGTTCCGAAATAAAAAGGTTTTAAAAAATGCCTTTTTTATTTTTGCACGGAACCATGTAAAATATAATCTTATGGAAAATCTTTTCTGTATATCATTTCATAAATCAATGCTTCTAATTGATTATAAAAAATAAAAATCAGGTTGTTTGGTACAATTGTAAAACAGTTATTCTATCTTAAAAGGTGTACGAACACTTTGTACACCCACTGTATATGTATACTTTCCTAATTTCTTATCGTTTGCAGGCGATCCAAACTTGTTGCCAATCTCATCCCTCGACAGATTTCTCCTGGCCGGCATGGATCACGATACTTTATTTCTCCATCGTCAGCTTTTACTTTCATCGGCTGGAACGTCGGATTAGATTCGAAATTTCACTGTACAACAAATTCGAACGTTTCGATTTCTAAACTCGTACTAATGCATAAATGCACATTCTCTGAATTATCGCGACACGCGGCGCTACACACCTGCCGTTTAAGATTCCATTCGAACTTCGAACGCGTGATAGTGTGAAACAGAGCATGTTCGAGTGGTCGTTAAAAAGCCAAATGGCCATTATCGCCTGTTTTCTGTTTCCGGCTGCTCGGAGAGGAACCCACTTCCTCCGTAGTAACTTTCAAATTTCGATATGTTGTAATCTGTAACGATAAGACAGCGGATCTTTGTGCGAAATAAACATTTCAGTTAATTTGCAACAAACTGGAGTGAGATGAAAATTTATTTCCTTCCCGAAGATGTTTAATAGTTTGAAAACAATATAACAGTACTTTTCAATTACTTCTAATCTTTTTACTGTTTTAAATGACGCCTGCTCAGTTTTGTCATAAATGCATAAAATCCGCTAGCTAGTAATTATATGTGAACGTATCTCCAAGAATTTTTCGAAATCTTAAAAATCGTTGGTTTTATAAATGTGTGAAATAAAGCGTCAACATTTTTTCCATTTAATTATAACAGCTGAACTAGCAAACCGATGGAAAACGAGTTTCTAGGGGCTTACAGTGAAAACATAAGAGTGCTTACTCAACTAACATAATCATTTCTACGCAACATTTATTCTTCATATTATAAATATTAAAGGAAATACCGAGAAAGTAACCGTAGACATCGGTGATTGAAATTATCTGAAAAACTACTAAATAAGTAACAAATGCACAATTTTTCGTTTTATTTTAAGAGAAGAAAATTTAAAGGATTAATTTAAAAATTATTACAAAACATATTTATTACGATAGTTATTGGTAGGTAGGAATAATTTTTGAATAAATTTTAGTGGAAATTTCTTCCCGATATTTTTTACGTGGTTCCATATTCATTTCAATTTTTACCAGCTTAAATCCATCGATTTATATAAACTGTTATAAATTCACCTTTGTTATTCCCTATCACAATATAACCATTAACTGTAACCCACGCCATAAGTAACACGTAAAACACTTTTGATTGTAAATCATGTGGTCACCAACGACCTAGCTGTTAATGCGACCACATTAAAATAAACAATAAATAAATTCTTACGAGCGGTCAAAATTTCCCATTTCAACGCGCGGCACGGGACAAACGGGACGCTAAGGGAGTTAAATTTTGGTTAGACGAAATTTTTCGGCATATTGAAATTTCACGTTTTTTTACAGAGGTTTTGGAGACACCGACCGCTCAAGATTGCGGTGGTACCAACTAGGGTTTTAGATCAGGTAACTAGCTCCAGAACCTTCTACCGAATCGCCGCCATCAGCACAGAGGAGCTCTATAAACTTTTGCACTAACCCCCGATCCTGAAGAAAAAGTTTAGGTCATACGTGACGTATAATGTGTATACAGTACAGTGTATGATGTATAGTGTGAAAACGCAGCGTTATCGCATTGCTTACCTCGTCCGGCCGATTCATACCACGGATTTGCTCTTTATTTATTTAACGGTTTATTTTACAAGATATTTTTTACCTTAACCCTCCAGAAAGTGAACTTTTACTTTACAAAAATGACGCTGGAGGCTTTGTTTAGGAGTTATTAACGAAAAACACGGACCAATCAGAGCGCGGCTACAGCGGATTGATTCTGGCTCGGCCAATGGCACCGCCACGCTAAGCGGGACCTGTCGCTGAGTCGGACTCCGTTCGCTATAGCCGCACTCTGATTGGTCCGTGTTTTCCGTTAATAACTCCTAAACAAAGCCGCCGACGTCATTTTTGTAAAGGAAAATGTCGCTTCAAATGACCCAAGGAAATTCCCATTTCCGGGAAGTACACGAATTTTGGGACATCCTGTATAAGTCCAATTAACAAGCGCAACATTTCCTTACCTAAATCCACCTTTAACCATTCACGAAAAACCGAGGTGACAATGGCAGTATATTATTTTGACCATGGTCGGAGTAACTTCGTCCGGTTCGTTCTCACGATTTCGGATTATGTGTTGTGTTGTGCTTCACACTTATTAAGACGCGCAAATGGCAGTGTCCCATTGATCCAACGGAGGAACATGAGATTCGAAAAAAATCTACAGGTGACATTTGACATACTGATTGTTGGACAATTTTGAGACTACTTTGCCAATACTGAGAATTATTGTAATATATATTTTGTAATAACTTTGTAATTCACTGTTTAAATTTTATCGTTTTAAAAATAATATTTGAAATTGTTTACTCGTTACTTATTTAGCACGTAGCGAGTGTGATGGGACAGCATCACGGAAGGGCAAGGGGGAGACTGGTCTTTTATAATGAAAGATTTGTGATTCGTAATATCGTTTGATTTTGCTGAACAATCTCTATTATAGCTGATAATAATAACAAGTTAGGCTCCTTTAAACGTTTCGAAAACAGATAAAAAAAATTCTACTACGATTTCGGCTTAGGGTGCCAATCATTGTACACTTTACCCTAACAGTTCACCTATTTTTATTTGACACGTTAAATCAACACGTCAGTCAAGAAAAACGTCCTGTAAATAAGAGCCAGGTTCCTATGGCCGTAAAAGGTGTGAGATCAAACAAAATACAACCAAGTTCGTTAGCTTGGAAATAAAAACTAGTTTAAAAGAACGCTATTTAATTTTTAAAGAGTTACATGGAGGACTAAATTATTAGAACTTGGCGGTTGCCTAACACCTTTTATGGCCATTGGTTTAAAAAGTGTCGGACAAAGTTGACTAATTTAACCCTCCATGTAACTCTTTAAAAATTAAATAGCGTTCTTTTAAACGAATTTTTACGAATGCTTTTTTACAGTATTGCAAGAGATATTTCTAAGCTTACGAACTTGGTTGGCCGTATTTTGTTTGATCTCACGACTTTTTACGGCCATAGAGAACTTGACTTTTGTTTACAGGATGTTTTTTTTGGGATATCATCGATTTTTCTTGATTGTTTTTTTTCATCTATATTTATGTATACTTATGTATTTTATGTCTCTATGTTCTATCTGACGTACCTATTTCGTAATGTTTTCTTTTTTCAATACAACCCCTTTAAGGTGTTAAATTTCAAATTTGATAATTATTTCTTCGAGTGTTTGTTATGGTGGACCTATGTACCAAATTTCAAGCTTGTAGGTTAATGGGGGGAAGTAGCCAAAAAAGGATTTGATGATCTGTCAATCATTGAGAAATTTAGCGATTTTTGAGGTCCTATATCTCAGAACCTATTAATGTTGGAAGAACAATAGCAGTTAACAAGTGTATGAAATTACAGCTCTTCATCTGCGTCCAATGCCAAGTTATAAGCTTCTAAAAAACGGTTAAGTTGTTTCGTGTAATAGGAGGTAGTGTGAGAACTTGGCTGGTACACGGTAGTGCACTTAAATACTTTTACAATATGTGAAATTATGGAAGGGGTGAATTTTCACCTGGAGGAACGTAAAAAGGAGGGTGAAAAAATTGTCAATCATTGTACAGTTTATCCTAAATTTTTGTCCACCGAGGCGAGACAGTAAACGTGAACGCAGCAGCCGTTCGATCGTGGACAGTTACCCTTGTTAGGTAGGCAAAGAAGGACAGATGGATACATTTCTGCCTCATCTCGTTGAACAGGGTATCTAGCCTAGATGTCCTGACTTCCTAGATCGGGTTTGCAAGGTGTTGCGCCAGCGATGTTTTCTTGCAATCGACTGCGATAATATCCCGCGGGCCCCTCGGTTCGGTGTGCTTGGCGGGTTCGGTGTTCGGTCATTACCGGAGGCAGAATTACTTTAAAAGTAGGTAGCCACCGGCCGTCTGCACGGCTGGCCAATTACATGGGGGCAACTCCGACTATATAGAAGAGCCAGCGCAGCTCCGTCGGCTGATTTCCACGCACAGACCCGCGAATAGAGCATCCACGTTCATCGCCTCGACTACTCTTCTCGTCTCTGGCAGCCATGCGGCTTCGTGTGAGTGCATTCGATCCTCGAACTTCCAAACGTCTCGACGCGAACGGAATTCCGCCATCCGGCGGGACGCTCTCCAAACTATTTGTCATTATTGTATTCTCGAGTCGGTTGATTTCCGCACGATTTAACCAAATTTCGCGAGTGACGCGTCGTCGTTTAGATAAACGAGTGAATCCGTGTTTCGTTAGACGACAAGAAATCGGCTCTTTCCCCGGTTCAAGTGTTGAGTTCTCGAGTGCGGCCAGGATTAACTTCTCCGTCACTGCCTCTGCTTTTAATTACCGCTAAGAGCAGTGATGAGATTTAATTTTGTATTCGACGCTGTCGAAGAAGAATTTATCCGAATAGGATTTTGTTCGTAGAGGGATTAGATTGGAATTGATTTGAAACGAAAACAGTCGATCATTGCAATAAATGTTCGAATAAACTAGTCAAATAACGATGAATTAAGATTTGATTAAGAAGAATAACTTTGTTACGGACAATGAATAATTCTATACTCAGAATTCTGGATATGGATAATTCGGATGCTTGAATAATTCTATATTCAGAATTCTGAATATGAATAATTTTAATTCTGAATATGAATAATTCGGATGCTTTATTCGAGTAATTTTTTCAGACAAATGTTCCATTTGCACAATTATTTTGGATAAATATTCTACTCAACTAAGACGTGTTTATTCTCGGACAACTGTTTTATTCGAACAATTATGTCGGATAAATATTCTACTCGACTAAGAAAAACTTGTTCGAATAATTATTTCGGATAAATATTTCTTTAAAACGATTCGAATAATACTCAGCCTCGGAGACCATTTTTTTTTATTTAGCTCGTGGTACCTTAATTATGCAATTCAATTCCGTTTTAGTCATACGTCTTGCTCGGATTTGTAATCCGGTTGATTTGTTCCAAATATTACGTTTAATCGTAAAGTAATTCAAGAGAAACACGCTGTTTCTTTACAATTTTCTAGTGTCTACAATTTTGTTACTATGTACAATTTCTTTACAATTAACAATTCTTCATAATCGTTTGCAATTCCACTAGCCTCGTATCGAAGAGTGACCACTTTGATCAGCGCGAGAAATAGCGGGAAATTTAAGACGACACTTCCCACAGGAAGATACGTGAAAGGCTTGACGCGCAACACTAATCGATCGCTCGGTGAATCGCATCTCGAGTTTCACAGGCAGTCGTGAGATCCGAGTCTACGCGAGATAATTTAAATCGCGATTTACTTTCTTCCGACTAAAGGTCCTTACATACACGTCCGGCTCCGGCATCCGACAAAATATTGTTACTCAGGTTTAAGTGAGACCGTCCACAACCGGTAATGTCTGTTCGATTTTCTTCCGATATTTATCCTTTATTGGATTTGCGTGTCAATAAATGCACACTGGTAATTGTAAAATAGAACTTGTCTTTATTTCACGATGCAAAACAAGAGAGAAAGCTCTTTACTATACGAAGTCTAAGTTTTGACTAACTCTTAGAAGAAAAAATCGTTGGAACCCGGAAGGGAATCCAGGGTCCTCTTATATCTCCAGATTATTTAGGTCCCATAGGGATACTTTGAAATCTTTGTTTAGAAACGATTCTCAGAATCGTATTATCGATACTTCTTAATCTCTTTTTCTTAAACCATTCATTGATTCATTTTTAACAAGGAACAATAAGTTCATTGTGCCGCTAATTTATTGATAATTCAATATCCTTCGAGTCGGATAGACCGGATTAAGCCCATAGAAGGAGTAGCAAGTGCTACGGGCCCCGCGCTTGTACCAGAAAATTGACCTAAAATTTGGTCGATACCGTTCCCAGATATTTTTGCTAAAAAAAAGATCATTCATCATGATTTATTATATTATCGTGCAAAACCCAGGGCACTCTGGTAACATTTGCTACGGGCACCGCGCTGGCTTAATCCGGCACTGCCATAACTTACGAGAAAAAGAGGTTTCTATGGGCTCTACGACTTCTCGGGTGAACTATCGGTAGCTCTCCTCTACAATATTATGACAAACGTTCCTAGTCAAATTACCTAAAAAATCGGCCGGAAATGTATGGATACCGAAAAACGTTGGTCGGTGCCGGCCGGTGCTGGTTGGACATGTATGTAACCACCTTAAAAACGGGCGATCTGTTTCTAAATTGCTGCCGACGGTTATATCAGATTCCTTCTGGAAGAATTCCCAACATCCAGAGCGGTTATGAGACCGTTTCCATTGTTCGTTCGGTGGAGCAGCGTTTCTCACTGCGAAGCGTTACTTAACAAGCGATTTGCTCTATTTTATTGTTTTCGAGTATGGCCGGGTTTAATTTTATGATAATATCGGTTCCGTAGAAGGAAGTGAAACGTTAGAGTCTATTACAGGTCGAGTTTTTATTTGTAACGTAGCTCCTTTCTACATACAGTGACTCCCACTAATATTCGGACACTCTTAAAATGACGATAAATTTTTTAATATTGTACTATTTATATAAATAAAAATTAAACGCTGTTTGTTGATAAGCGCATCAACTCAGAACGGCTGGACTGATTTGACTAATTTTTTTCTTTTAAACATCTTTGTAATAGTCCGAATAAGGTTTTTGTGGAAAGAAAAATTGGAGAAGTTGCTCGGTAAAATGGAAAAGTCGGGGAAAAATGAAAGTGCTTTTTTCTATGAGATTTTCGTATGAACTCAAGACCATAACTCACGATTCGAACGATGGATATGTGTAATTCCTTTTTTGGGTTTTGCTCGTTATGGTTCTGGGGAAGTTTTCAGGAAAAAAAATTCGAGACAATTACAAAGGAAAGTCGGCAATTTCGGACAAACTCCAAAAATCATAATTTTTGAAACGGTACAAGTAGCAGGTTGACATTAATGGACACAATGATCACTCAGAAATACATTTTTTTCTCATTTTTACTTTCTACACACATTTCCTATAGCTTCTTACAAAATTCACGAAACAATCAGGAACAAAGTTATTGATATTTGGACAGGACAACATTTGTCGGTTCAGCTAGTACGAAATGAAATGTACATTATTCATTTTGGAATATAATGTACATATTAATTAATTAACCCTTCGCTGCATAGTGTATCCCAAGAAAACATCCTGTAGACAGGAGCCAAGTTCTGTATGGCCGTAAAAAGTTGTGAGATCAAAGAAAATACGGCCAAGTTCGTTAGCTTAGAAATACCTGTTGCAATACTGAAAAAAACGTTTGTAAAAATTAGTTTAAAAGAACGCTATTTAATTTTTAAAGAGTAACATGGAGGGCTAAATTATTCAAATTTGGCCCTTACTTTTTAAACCAATGGCTATAAAAGGTGTTAGGTAGCGGAGAAGTTTGAGTAATTTAGCACTCAATGTAACTCCTTTTAAACTAATTTTCACAAACGCTTTTTTCAGTATTGCTAGAGGTATTTCTAAGCTAACGAACTTGCCCGTATTTTGTTTGATCTCACAACTTTTTACGGCCATAGAGAACTTGGCTTTTGTTTACAGGATGTTTTTTTGGGATTTCATCGATTTTTTTATTGTTTTTTTCATGAGTATTTGTTGCGACTTTGAAGCTAATAAAACGTACACTTATGTATGTTATGATGCTATGTTCTACCATAAGTACCTATTTTTTAATGTTTTCTTTTTTAAATACATACCCCTTCAAGGTGTAAAATTTCAAACTTTGATAATTATTCCGTTGAGTGTTTGTTATGGCGGATGGCAGATCTATGTACCCAAGCTTGTAGATCAATGAGAAGTACCCAAAAGGTTTTGATGATCTGTCAGTCAGTGAGAAAAGCGATTTTTGAGGTCCTATATCACGGAACCTACTAATGTTACAAGAATAATAGTATTTAACAAGTGTATGAAATTACAGCTCTCCATCTGCCTCCCATTCCGAGTTACAAGCCTCTGAAAAACGGCTAAGTTGTTTCGTGTAAAAGGAGATAGTGCAAGAACTCGGTTGGTGCACGGTAGTGCACTTAGATCATATCCGTTAACAAATCTGGTATATAGTAAACTAAGAATGTGTTTTCTTACTATGTTTATTTATGTTTATTTTTCTGAAAATGTTTGAATTTTTTTCAATATTTTTCCCTGAAATAAAGTACAATAAAACAATCATGCAGTGAAGAGTTAACTCGAAAATGAAATGTTAGGATATTTTCATTCTTAAAAATGATTTTTTTCAACATTTAATGGGAGTCACTGTACAATCAAAGTACAAAGTAACGGGACGAAGGCGGAAACACCGGCAGGCAGAGTCGAACGTTTTATCGAACGATCCGATCGTACGCGAATTCGCTTCCGCGTGCGACGTCCTCCGGTTCGGTTTCCAGGTTATTCATCCGGGGAGAAAGAAAGACAGCTCCGTCCGCAGTCTCTCCAGATTTCGCTTTCGAACGGATCCCATTACATACCGTTACACAGCTACGTTGCATTCATTGCTTGTTTATTCCCAGGCCGCATAATTTATTCACGATCGACTTCTGTTCGCAGATCCTCTTTATCGCTCTGCTTTCGACGACGCTCGCGCAACAAGATCAGCAGCCGCGCAGACCCGCGCGGACATCTCAGGCGCAGATCAAATACAATGACCCGAGCGGTAAGTCGCTTACTGCATCACATTAATCATATTTGTAGGATTCAAGACGTCAAGAGAATAATATTGCCGTAAACACGAAATACTTTAACACAGTGCCGGATTAAGCCAGCGCGATGCCCGTAGCAAATGTTACCCTGGGGCCCTAGGTTTTGCATGATAATATAATAAAACACCACGAATAACCTTTTTTTTAACAAAAATATCTCGGAACGGTATCGACCAAATTTTAGGTCAATTTTCTGCTACAAGCGCGGGGTCCGTAGCATTTGCTACTCCTGCTACGGGACTTAATCCGTCACTGTTTTAACATTTATTTTGAAACACAACAAATAACAATTAACTAATTTTTCCCGTTTGAATCTCCGTCTGAGATTACACACGTCTTTTTATTTTCGCGCGTCGCACAAAAATAATTTAATATAATAATAATAATAATAATTTGCTTTATTTCAGCCTTACAGCTAAGAAATGTGACTTGGTTTATATTAACCTATCTGTACAAAACTCTTATTTCACGCATTCGGTCCATACCTTCTCTCATTCTTTTCTATGTCTCACTCATTCCTACCCTGTCCAACTCTGTTAGTATTCTAATTATCACTCACCTACTTAATTGCTTCCTTCGCCATTTCCTAACTTTTGCATTTTTATTGGTTTGGTATGTTCTTTGGTATATTTATGCTGTCTTTTCTCTCTTTTTCCTTAACTTCTCCAATCATTCTTCAAAATTTTTGTCCTTTTTTCCGCTCACTACATCCTCGAGCCTGATTATTTCCCCCCATTATCCTACAATCCCTTGTTAAATTCTCTAGGCAGTATAGGCTTCCATACTTGCCCCATATAGGTCGCATCCTCTTGCCTCTTTCTCCAGTCAGTTTTATTTATTCTAGTTCTCTGAATTTTTGTATCTTACCCGTGCTATGAGCTTATGACCCTCCTTACTCAGATATTCCGGTAGCATTCGTAGAATAATTTAACATCGCATATTATAAAATGTGAAGAAATCAAACGATCAATAACATAAATAACAAATATCGAATCGTCACGCCGTTACAGTTACTACAGTTACGACGTGACATTCGCCGGAATTCTCGCCGCTCGGAGACGGCATCTCTTCTACATATTTTGTTATCCAGCAACTGACGCTGCGAATATCCTATCAGGTTCGAAGGTGGACTGGAAGCTGTTCGCCCCGCAGAACCAATGGCGGGTTCACCTGGAAAGTTCGCAGCGTAGACAGCGTGGTCAGACGGAGTACGTTCATCCCCAGCAATCGGTGCAAAGAGCTCCTCACCAGTCCCAACTGGTCCAGCTGCAGCACGAATTGGACCCGTCCCAGTATAAAGCAGCGTATCAGCAAGTTCAAGCGCCGCAGTTGGACCCGAGTCAGTACAAAGGGTATTCGCAAAATCAACTGACTCAGGGTGGTCCCGCCCAATACAGAGGATACTCGCAGGTTCAAGCCCAACCTCAAGCTCACCAAGAACAGCCTGTCCAGGTGGAGTACAGACCGTATCCGCAACCTCAGGCTCCGGTGGACGCCCAACCAGCTCCTATACAACTCCAATACAAGGCGTACGCGCAACCTCAAGCACCGCGTCATCCAGTAGACGTGCAACCAGCCCCTATCCAGGTCCAGTATAAAGCCTACGCGCCGCCCCAGTCGCGTGTAGACGCGCAACCCGATCAGATACAGTATAAAACGTATCAGCAAGCTGAAACCCAAGCGGAACCGGAGCAAAATCAGATCCAGCAGAAAGCGTATCCGCAAGCTCCGACAGAAGCTCAGCAAGAGCCTGTTCAACAGTATAGGCCGCTATCAGAGGGGCCAGCCTACGTGAAGCAATTGCTGTTGGAGAGCTTCAAGCCTCAACGTCCTTACGCGGATCCATCAGCGTTCCTCTACACCACGACCTTTCCGGTGCCTCAGCAACACGATCAGCAACCGGCCAACGCCGAATTGTCCCACTACGAACAAACCTCGGACAGCTACGAGCAACCGGAACACCTGAAGACCAGGCGAGAATACTCTGGCAGAGGACACCAAGGGAGAATCGTGTACAAAGACGATTACAAGCAACAGGAACAACAACAATCGCCGCAGGTTCAATATGTCCAAGTTCCGGTTGAAAAGATCCCTACTCCGGCTCCGCCGAGTCTCGTTTTCGACAAGAACATGCCCCCTGAGATCAGACAACTCCTGCAATTCCAAGCCCAGCTTCCCTACGACGTCATCGCCAACAGCATCAACTACAAACCGAAGACCCTATTCATCCCTAAACCGCTTCCACCAGATGCCAGTGGGTCCTATCATTATCGCAGCAAAGTTTATTACATGAACGATGATCGATATGAACACGAACCTGAATTCGAGAAGCCTGTCCAAGAGGAGCAGAGGCATTGAGCAACGAACGGGAATTATGTACTTTCAATCTGGAAGAGGATTTTTTTCTATCTAGTATTTAACTACGGCTTTTCAACATAGTTGTTAACAATCGACAGACCCTAGTGCAACATTGCTCGGCACATTTGTAGTATAGGTAACCAGTAGGCGGAACCAGTTGTACAGGCTGTCCCAGAAATGTTTTATTTGAAAGGCTGTTTCCTCGCTTAACTCGAGACTAGGATAACACTTCGCCGATTTTTATTTCTCACGTTAAATCAACACATCAGTGGCGCACTCGGGCCGTCCCAAGAAAAAGGAAATAGAATACTGGAGAATTAGTTAAACCGTAGAATAGCTTTTTCGAATGTGCAACGCCGGATCAGCCACATATAGTAGCAAAAGTAGATATTTTTGCAAAAAACAGGTCATTCTGTCCAACTCGCCCCTCCCCCCCCCCCCCCCCAAAAAATTAAATTTTGAGTGCGCCATTGAAAGAAATTATGTTTCATTTGTAGCGTTACATTTTAGAGCAATACATCTGACGACGTAGATAAAAAGTACTTTTGCAGTATATGAAAATATGGAAGGGGTGAATTTTTGTGTTCCATGGAAATCACCGACACAAATTTCCCTGACACGGTTTTCACCGATTCCAGATTTGACCGACAACGATTTTAGATTAGTTGTCGGTTGAAGACGTTGTTGACCAAAGTGGTCGTCGGTCAAATCTGGTGTCAGAGAAATTTGTGCCGGTGATTTCCATGGGACCTGAATTTTTACCCTGAGGAACGTACAAGGGTTAAAGTAAAACACGGACCAGAATTCATTTTCCATTTCCCGATGGAAACAACAACCCTATTCAAGTACATTTTTGGGACACTTCGTGGATTTTTATAGAGGATTTATAGAGGATATCGACGGTGCCACCATCGCTGATGATTGTTCACCTTTAATTTCTAGAGTTTCAAGTCGGTTGAGAAATTGATGAAGAGCGACTCGCTCGTTTCAAAGATCAGATTGTTAGCTTAAGCTCTCTCTTTCTCTCTCTGACCTACCCTGCAGCTTTAAATGGGCATATTGTTATAACTTTCGATCGACGTTGCAGTTACGTTACTAAATATTGTTGCATTCGCACGATTCATTGAAATCGTGTATACCCAAGTATTATTGTATTTCGCGGATGTTCAAAGAAATGCTCTTGGTACTTTAGTGTCACACCGATACAGCGTATATCGCGCACCACCTTTCGTTATTTTCATTTTTGTTCACATGAAACATCGAACTGTTAATAAATTATACTTTGTGAAATATCGTCGAATAAATGACTGGAACGTGTGTCGCGCAGCGAGATACATTTTCCATTTCCACGGTTTCCGCGAACATCAGTCTGATCAGCCAGAGTTGGACAAAAATTTCATCCGAATTCAAGTTTCGAATGAAGTAACTTTTTTCCAAGTGAGCTTTAGACTTCACCTTCTTCGTAAATTTTTATTTAACCCATTCACTGCAAACTACGAGATATCTCGTAGTAAGCGCGTCTACCAAGATTGTTTAGATTTTTAATTTGTTGCTGATTTTGGCGCACAGTTTCGATCAATTAATAACTATTTAAATTTAAACTTCTTCTTTCCTAACGTCTCGGTCCTGGTTAGGACCCATTTCAAAGGAATTTTACGTAAAAAAATATTAAAAAATGTATAAATTGAACATTGAGAACTGATTTGAAGAGGTTGTTTGAATTGTTTAGCTTGTTTGCAATTGGTTAGGGAATAAGTTTATTGCCGTTCGGGTTAGGAATTATTAGAAAGGATGATTGTGATGATAATAAAATCTTTACACTCAGGGCAAGACGCTCTTTTGCCTAGCAGTGAAAGGGTTAAATAAAATTACCGAGTCTACCGTGTCCCGGCATGCTCTGGGTCTAAACCTTTCGCGCGGCGGAGAACGAGTGGAAACGGCGTGAACGGAACTTCCGGCGTAAAAGTAACTCGGTTACGGTTACGAAATGGTCATCGATCTGTCGAACGCCACTTCCGAGCTACATACATTTTGAATGAAACCCGAGGAGGAACATTTCGAGCGAATTACATTTCCCCTGGTCACGCGAGCGCCGTTTAATGGACGATCTTCTTATTAAACTTCGTTAGAAAGTAAGATGGCTTCCACCTTTCTAATAAAGACACGTGCTCCGTTCGAACGGAAGTGGATGCGGCATCGCGCGTTCGTTTATTTCTTCTCGGTTGCAATATTCATTGGGAAAGTTAATGATAGCTTGTCAGGAACACGTACGGGTCTACAGGTCGATATAAATTCGGTATAGTTAGCAAAATGGCGGTGATCGAGATCGGTTTGTTAATTAAGCTTGTCGGGAAAACACTTACGGGTCTACAGATCGATATAAATTATTATTATTTATTTATTATTATAGATGCACTGATGGATGCCCTTTTTACCAAGTGTTTACACTAACAAAAAAAAAGAAGAGAAGGTACAAGATTACTCGTCTAATAACAAAGAAGGGACGTGCACAAAAAGAAATATTTAACAATGGTACAATCGATATAGTATTATCATACAATCCTGCGTAGTTGCATTTGAAAATTTAGTAAAGAATCAATGAAAATATCAATACAAATCAACATAAATAGTGCATGATTTTACAATAATGCGGTTCATTAGATTAATTAATCCGTAAGTCGACTTTGCTTTAAGTGTCTGAAAAACCGCTCTTGTTCTCAATTCACATTCCGGTACGTAATAATTGATTTGCACAAGTAAAGAGGAACAATCATTATGGTTATTAATTAAATTAAAAATAAAGCTCTGGATCGAGATATGTTCGTTAATTAAGCTTGTCGGGAAAACACGTACGGGTCTACAGGTCGATATAAATTCGAAACAGCTGGCAAAATGGCGATGATCGGGATCGGTTTGTTAATTAAAACAGGAAACGGTCTAGCTTGTAACCAGTCCGATTTCTCGGCGGGAAAATTTAACCAAGAAATCACTTTTCGTGCTAATAGACTTCATTTAAAAGAAAACCAAAAGATTTTCGAAGGTCTTTCGTTGGCGGAAGCAACGTTTCCCTGAAGAAGGAAGAACGCGCGCATTGGTCTGTCGGCCTTCACGCATTCTGCATCGATTCGCGTTACTCTCGACGATTGGGATTATGCGCTGCAATGTAACTTTCGTTTCTTCGTGGCTCGTTCGCGCAGATAATTCACCGAGACTTCTCGGAGTTCACCGAACTGCCATTGAAAACCCGTGGTATGTGGATAGATAAAAATCTTTATTTCTAGGCGCGCACTGTCTCTCTTCGCCGAGAAAACTGAAGATCGTGCCTGCCCATTGCGAAACCTAACTCTTTTCTCTCTCTCTCTCCGTACTTCTCTTTCCCTATGCACACGTATATAATATGTACATTTGCGTGTAAACGAGGTTGCGCTATCGTACGGAGAAGCGTATTCTCTAAGAGACGAATTGTTTCCTGCCGAGTTACATAAGGGTGCGCTTTCTTTTTCGATCTATTTTATATAAACGATATTTTTATATAAAACAGTTGGAAGGAAACGACGTTGTGCAAAGAAGAAGATATTCGAAGAAGAAGACACAGGCCCCGTCCGAAAAATATGGTGATTCCCAACGAAATTGATTCCCAACGTCGTTCGATGTAATTTTTTCCTTCGCGAAAATGTTCTGCGTGGCTTTCTTAAGGAGTTATTAACGAAAATACGCACACCGAGCAGCCTATAAAACGCCGCACTCCGATTGGCGCGTGATCTCGGTAACAGAGCCACGGAGAACATTTTCGCGAAGGCAGAAAAGTGCAAGTTCCTTGAAATGGTCCAAGCAATCTTCATTTTTCAAGGAAGTAGATTTTTCGGACACCCTGTACTGGCCGCAATAACAAGTTACGTAACCGAGAGAAAACACATTATTCGTCATTTGACAATCTAACGATCGCGAAAGTGGAACACGGAGTTCAAGTTTCTCATTTTTCCAAACCTTTATTATTGTTCTCGAAAGTAGTTCGTTGTCCGAGCGCTTTGCGCTTTCTACGGGCATCTTACACGGTTCGTGCGTTATTACCTTTTAAGTTCGACGCGCGCATGGGTGCATTAATTGATGCACGGCGGCGGCCCTCGTAGCGGTAACCTTTGAATAGTACTCGCTTGGGAAACCTATGTATCTCCGAATCGCATTCCTCGCGGATACCTTCAACATTTTCCGAGGATGCAATCGTACACGTTCCGCGCGCAGGAGAAACCGTGGCAGATAAACGGCTGGCGTCGAGTTATACTTTGTACCGTACCAATTACCTTCTGACATGTATTTAACCATGCGCTAATACCGTGCTATTTCGCTCGGATAAAAAGGATTCCGTACTCGTTCGATATTCCCGGCGGAATGATATTATTTCTTGGAAAAGTACTGTCGCTTTTTCGATACGGCGAACACACTGGTCAGTTCGAACGAAATTTGTTTCACAAACAAAGAACTTTCGATAGAAATGAGATAGAGTCATGAAATTTTTGTTTAAATTGAAGCTGAAACTTTGTGGGATATCGGAAAAATAGGGAGATTATGGTACGAACGTTTCTTAAACTTGATAAAATTCGTTAAATTTGTACAATTTCAAAAAATTGAGGTTTTTCGATAGCACGCGTGGAAATTTTTTTGAATACATGCTGTACATCATTTCCCTTAAATTGTTCACGCTGATTTAAAATCTGCTTTCAAAATTTGTCTACGGCATCAGGATTTTGCAAAACAAATCTATTTTTGTGACGAAAAACAAATGAAATCATTTTTTCGTTGAAATGATTTGATGAAACATTAGTTTGAAGGTATATCGCATTTTCATACATTGAACACAATAAAAATAATAATAATGAAGTATTTTAACGTCTTCGGTTACTTACGAAACATGAAGCACTTCACATCTCGTAATCGCTTGCCGTTTCACTGTCATTACTACTTGAATTTTCTTGAAATTGTACAAGTTTAACGAATTTTATCAAGGTTAAAAACCGTTCGTAGCATAATCTCCCTGTTTTTCCCATATTCTACAAAGTTCTAGCTTCAATTTAAACAAAAATTTCATCGCTCTATAGAAAGTTCTTTGATTTTGAAACTTTCGTCCAAATTGCACGCTGCACGGAGATCGTGCCAACACGCCGCCAGAGTAAAAACAACGGCACACGGCCTGTTATAAGAAAGACGGTGTAATTTAAAACGGGGGGAAATCTTTCTTCAAACATTTTCTCCCGTTTGCATTGTTATCGCTAGAATGCGGATCGTTATGCAAAATAAAAATCGCCCGTGAAACCAAACAGCTTATTGAGCCTCGGATTTATTCGTCGGCCGTTTCGGCGGAGCAGAGCTCAAAAACACCGAGTCAGTGATAGCAGCAGCCATTGAAATTAAATTATTTTCCATAATTAACACTGGAACTACCGAAAACTAAACACAGTTAGCACACATTGCCTTATGATAATGACAATGTTGTATTTACTTCGATATCAAACAAGTTTCATTTAAACATGTGCTTCGATAGAGAACTTGAGTAAAAAAGTTTCTCAGAAAAACATATTTATACTTTTAATATTTCTAATCGAACAAAGTTCGATTCAGTCGTATTCGATGCAGCACGCAAGTGTCTTTTTTATTATTATTATTAGACTGTGGATCTTCATGCAACATAAAAATTGTCTACATAGCTTACAAGAAATAGAAACTAATTTGAACGTTATTTTTCCCTTAATGATTTTAAAAGAGGAGAAAGCATACATTGATATCCTGAATATTTTAAACTTTTTAACAATTTTGAATTGTTATACTCAATTTTTCTATAAATGCATAAAGATCCGCAATCTGTTTATTAGTTATTATAGCCGGGCTGAAGCCGTTTAACAGAAGTGTTTACAATTGTAAGAGTAAAGATGTTTGAACTATTAATATTTATTGAAAGAAAGCATACAACCGTGAATAATAATACATAAGTACTCCGCGTTTGTATTCCGTATTCGTAATCGCATCGTATCGTATTTAATAAACCTCGACGTGACTTCGTTTTCGAGAGAATGCCGTCACCGCGTGAACGCGTCCTTTTATACGTTTCTCACCTCTGATGTTTTTTACATGCGTTTCGTTTGTCTCTTTTTACGAATTTTCTGGAAAAAGAAGTCCTCACGTCAGCTGTTTGTTAATGTAAATCGTTCGTTACGTTTGCAATCGATGTATCGCATCGATTGACTCACGCATACACACGATACACACAACAAATACAATCGAACACCTACAGAAGATTTTCAGAATCTCGCTTCTACAAAATTAAAAAAAAATGACAACTATAAAAGACTACCCGTCTAATAACAAGGAAGGGACACGCACAAAAACTATTGGTACAAACAATATGGTATTATTCTATAATGCTGCGTAGTTGCTTTTTAACCCTCATACGTTCCTCAGGGTGATAATTCACCCATTCAATATTTTCAAATACTTGAAAATTATTCATCCTTTTGTGTTCACGTCGTGAGATGTATTTCTTTAAAACGTGATTTAACGTGTGAAATAAAAATGGGTGAATTGTTATCCTAGTCTCTTTTATGCAGCTACTAGCTGACCCGACAGACGTTGTCTTGTCCTTCCAACAAACATGTTTGTGATCGTTTTGTGAATTTGTGAATAGCTATTGAAAACGTGTAAACAAAGTATAAATGAGAAAAAAACGTATTTCTGAGTGATCATTGTATCTATTAACGATTGTGGCTATGGATATTCAATTCAATAAGGACGACTACATTCAAAAGATAATTTTTGCAGTTTGTTCGAATTTTCCGACTTTCCTTTGTAATTCGCCCGAATTTTTCTTTTCTTGAAAACTTTCCCAGGATCATAACGAACAAAATGAAAAAGAATCACGCATATCCATTGTTCGAATTATGAGTTATGGTCTTGAGTGGATACTGAAAACCCATAGAAGAAAGCACTTTTATTTTTCCCCGACTTTTTCAATTTTTCTTTCCCTGAAAACCTTATTCGGACTATTACGAATATTTTTTTTTAAATTAGCCAAATCAGTCCAGCCGTTCTCAAGTGATACGCTTACTAATGAATAACATTCATTTTTATTTATATAGATAGATTAGGAATAATATTACGATATATTATAAAAATTCTTTCAGTTACCCTATTACAGATTCCGAGTTAAAAGAAATTTAATTTCAACCCTCCCAATGGAGGATCCTGTATCACGATTCTAAAATCAATTTAATTTCACATCTCCCAATGGAGGATCCTGTATCACGATTCTAAAATCAATTTAATTTTACACCTCTCAATGGAGGACCTGTATTGCGATTCTAAAATCAATTTAACCCCTTGAACAATTTATTTACAGTCAGCACTGCTCTGGCAGACGATTTAATTTTCTTAGTTTAAGAGGAAAGATTGATATAGAAACTTACGGTTTTGTTGCTCAAATAATTTGTTATTATTAAAAATAATATTTGTTTCACCCATTTATATGAATGTTTATTGTTATATATATATATATATATATATATATATATATTTATATATTTATATAATTAGTGTCGGTTAATTCTTCATTAATGTTTAACAAAAATATTACAGTTCTACATAGTATTTAAACGAAAGTAAGTACGTGATTTTACTTTATGCGATAATGGCTGCATAGATTTACACAAATTACATTCTGACGGTAACTAGAAGCATGCATATAGGTATGTCAAAGCAATAGACTCGATATGACTTACAGATACTGCTCTCATAAAAAGCATCAAACCTCAATAATTTCTGGCTAGTCCAGCTCGTCATTGTCCGTTTGTTCAGGAAAGTTTATGACGATCTGGACTCGTCATTTCCATTCAAGGTGTTAATTTCACACCTCCCAATGGAGAACCCTGTAGTATGATTCTAAAATTAATTTAATTTCATTTTTATTTATATAGAAACTAGAAGAGATAGAAGTTTTTTTAGGAGCGTATGAGGGTTAAAATTTTTTAAAGACACAATAAAGAGATTAATACGATTCTAGATAGTGCTCAAATCCGTGATTCATCCTCTTATAAAAATTTTGGAGAGAGAGAGAGACACTGGACCACCCTCCACCAAATGGGGCAGGATTGTAAGTTAGCAGCCCCGACCTTGAAGAATGAAAATTGGTCTGGACGACGAAGAAATTCCGTGTACCGGATTCTGGCACAGCTGTGCCGCGACACAGTGCCGGCGGAGCAGCCGATAAGATGGAGGGCTGTGGAGGTGGCACGAGAAGTCACATCACATCCCCGTCGCCGAATGGCGCCTTTTACGCCTTTTACGTGGCCGCCTATAAAATTGTTTCGGTGACGGCGCGGCCGCCTCAGAAACGCTCCACCCTTGAACGCATAGAGCAGCCTGCTTTCTCGCCATGAATGTGCTCGTAAGTAAATTTTTCCGCATTCGATACACCGTATTATATACGCATCAGATCTCTTCTGCTTTTTACTCGTTCAATCTTCACGTCTCGCGGAACATTTTCCGCTCGGTTTTTGATTATCGGAAAGCGTACACACGTAGCTACAGACGAATCGCGTGCGGTTAATTGCCGGTAGATGTCACGTATGGATTTTACCGGTACCGAATAATTAGTTATGCTTCGTGGATTAATTAACGAAGGAAAAGCTAGGCGCCCAAGAGAAAACTCAGGTTTTGAATGCCACCGTGGTCTCGGTTACCGTCTCGGAAGTAAATTGATCGTGACATTGTTTCGTTGCGTAAACGGAGCGATGTAACTTCATCCGTAAATAATTACTGTACTAAAAATTTAGAAAAACAGTAATTCAGCCAACGAAATCCGGAAACCGCTACCGCATGTGCTACAACACGAGCATAGCTTCTATTCGCTCTCGAGTTAATTGATACGCGTTGTGATCATAGATTAAACAAATGCTAGACAACGTCGCGGTCTAGAAATGATTCTTTATTATTTTGTTCGTCGGTCGATTATGTAACATATTACTGGGTAGGTTTCTGTCGTGAGAACAAAGAGAATTACGCGAAAGATACTCTTCTACGCGATCTTACCGGTGGAAGCTAACTTGGATTAGGAAGGCCAACGAGCACGGTAGAATTTATACAAAGTTATACAAAGACAACTTGTTGGTCTTATTGTGTCACAGCTAATTTCGATTTGGAACACGAACAAACACGCCAGGGTTGCTGTAGTGTTGTTAGAATGGTAGTGAGGATGCTTCAATAACTTGAACAGGCACTTTCGATTCGATCTTATTGCGCGATGGGAGCTAACTCTGATTAAGTACAGGAACGAGCGTGTGGAATTTATACATTGCGTCGCAAAAGGACAAAGAAGATTCGTAGATCTATTGTGTCTGAGCTAATTTAGATTGGAAAGTAGCAAGGATAGTTCAATAACTTGGGCTGGCACTGTAAAAGTTTGGAGCTAACTTTGATTAGGAACACAAGTGTTGTAGAGTTTATACATTGTGCCGAAGAGAACGAAGAAAATTCGTAGATCTTATTGTGTCTCCGCTAATTTGGATTGGGAACACAAACATACACGCCAGGATAGCTGCAGTCTGTTTAGAGTGGATAGCACGGATGGTTCAATAACTTGGACTGGCACTTTCGATTCTATGCAAAGCAAGTTGGAGAGAAATTTCAGACTTCTATTTCTTAATCGTATTTCCGAGGCGCTAATACTCCGTGTCCGAATTTCTTTCTCGAGGGTCTGCCTCTACTAGACAGGCTGTAGGCACCCGGTGCGGGGCATGTCTTTCTCTCTCCGATCGAAGCAGGCGTGTCTTGCGGGTTAATTTATATTTCACTTTCTACCGGTGAGCGAGCGTGTAATTCGTGCGACGCGGTGCGCTAGATCGTTGCACCGCGGTAACTTAGTCCCGGTTTCCAGATAGGTTTCGTTCCTTTTTTCTTGCCGCGATGCTGGAATGCGCCGCGCCGGCCTGCTCGAACGGTGGAGGCACCTTCGCGTCACCTTTTCCCGATTACGGAAACTACTTTTGCCGGTCGCGGACGCGGTGCCCCTCCACGTAGAATTCCATCAACGTCAGAACCCAATTAAAAGTGTTCGCGTTTCCTTGGTTGCGAAACCCGTTGCCATCCCTATTTCCACTGATTTTCAACTGGTCGAATCTAACGAGCCATTAGCCGGCTTCCGAGGACCGTGCCACAACGACATGTGACTTCGAAATATTTTAAATAATAGCAAACTGGTTGGACATGGTTTTTAATCATCTACTACCACCGCGCGATACGGGGAACTCAATCAACTTCGTAGACTCAGGCTACAACTTTCCCCTACGGCTACATACCTTCGCAAAATGCGATTCTAGCGTAGGGTATGCGCGTACGTAATTGTGCCGGTTCCGGAATCGAGTTTTACCGTATTGAGTAACAGTATGACCAAAATCCAGTATTACCAGTGCTCGAGATAGGGGTTATTTAATATTTGCACATCGTTCCAGTAATTATTCGGTTATACAATACCCTCTACCAGCTCCACCCAATGCTAACCGTTCAATTGGGGACCATTCTGATCGAGAATCCTACCGATGAAAATCATTCGTTTTTTACAGTTTCTATTGCTAGTAGCGGTTCCCATCTGCGTGGCACAATTCCGAATACAAGGCGCCAGTGATGGGAGCCGAGCTGCCGAGAGCTTATCGGTAGACGGCGAGGGCAAAGTCGAGTACAGTGGACACAGAGGTAACTAGCAGTTGTAGGCTGAATATCATAAAAATTGCAGCTTTTACCAGTTTTGATTATTTATAATTCGTAAACTAACTAACCAATCTCGATGAACTTTTCAAAAAGAATATAATCGATATTCTATATTAACTTTACAAACACATATCTTTTAAATTCTCGTTATCGGCACAGCAGAAAAAGTTGTAAAAATCAATTTGTACTATTGCTTTTGTAAATTTGGATCAAATGCATTTTTACAACGGATTCATTAGACGTCGTTTAGTAAACTAATCTTTCCAGTTTTACAGAGATATTGAAGTCGTCTGGTTCATTCATAATTCCTAAACCAACTAACCAATTTCAATGAAACTTTCAGGAAGAATATATTGTAATTTATATTCTTTATAGAGTTTACAAACACACATTTTTCAAATTCTCGTTATCGGCCCAGCTGAAAAAGTTGTAAAAATCAATTTGTACTATTGCTTTTCACAATTCGGATCAAATGCATTTTTTCGACAGATTTATTAGACGCCAATTACTAAACAAATACTTCCGGCTTTACAAAATCGATAGCTCAATAGATAAGCAATTTTGCGCTATGAATTTCGCAGCCCCATCGACAGGAGGCTTCACCATTCAAGGCGCCTCCGATGGTCACTCGAATGTCCAAAGCGCCAGCGATGGTCACTCGAATTTCCAGCTTCAGGCCGCCACTGCTGCTGGCGCGGACAGATACTACCAACCAGCGGCAGCTCCTCCTCCGGCTTTCAGCATTCAGGGAGCTTCGGACGGACATAGTCAGATCCAGGCATCCTATGATGGATCCGGTTCCACGAAGTCCCTGCAATACGACGATCCCAGTGGTAAATTCCCATAGAATCTTTCTTCTATTTTAGAGATCGGCACTTCTAATCACAAAAATACAATACAAAAACATAAAATTAATTATTTGATAAAATAGATTTCCCTGTGTTCTCAATGAAGTTTTAAATTCAAGATCAGTTTAAGTTTGAAGTAAATCAACTACGTCTACTGCGAAATAATGTCTTATAGAGTTTCCTTGTTTCTATCGCTGGCAATGTAGAATAATATACGATAAAGGTCCATTTATACACGTCCGGCATCAGAGTCCGGCAAAACATTGTTACCCAGGTTTAGATGGGACCGTCCACAACCGGCAGCGTCCGTCAGGTTTGCGTCAGATACTTTTCCTTAGAGTCGGAAAGGCCATAAATCAAGAGTGGGTGACGGCTCCCTGCTGTGTGTGGCAATAAAAAAAAAAGGTTTGTATGGGATCTACGACTCCTCGGGTGAAGTATCGGTAGCTCTCCTTTACAACATGATGATAATGAGAAAGTTCATACACCACTTGGTATGCATATATTGTAGCGTTTTAATGTATGGACTCAGAAGAGTCATTAAAAAGTAGGTCGTTGGATTCGTTTTGGTGGCAGCTGTAATATTGTCAAATAAAAAATGTATTGTAACATATAAAAAATCAAAATCATTTTTTATATTTTGCAGAAAAATTTTTTTTTCTAAATTTTCAATATAGAATTTTGTACATGTTCAAAAACTGTTCAACTTTTATTCGAAACATTTTGTCATCAGATTATTCAAAACTCTTGAAAAGTAGTGACAATGGAATGGTTTGATTACGATGTACCGAGTTGAGATATCTGTTATCATCTAGATTAGTATCGTTATTAATATTTAAACATTACCAATCACTCTGTAAGTTTGATTCGATTTCAAAACTTTATTGACGATTTTGGTATACGATTCAGCTGAAGCTTTAGCACTCTTTCCTGTGTCATTACATTCGATAATGGTGTTTACGATCACAGTCTAAGAATAATTGGTTCCACACTTGTCCGTATTGTGTAGTTAAGCTAATTTGAGTAGAAATGAGCGTCACGTTGAAAGTCGCAATATATTAAAAAAAAACTTACAAATTGATTGGCAATATTCAAATATTAATAACAATACTAATATAGATGATAATTTAATAAAAGCTGTGAAGAGTTTGTACACCTACCTCAACTCTGTACATCGACTACTTTCCAAGTGTTTCGAATAATCTGATGACAAAATGTTTGTAATAAAAAGTTGAACAGTACTTGAACATGTACAAAATTCTATATTGAAAATTTAGAAACAAAAATTTTTCTGCAAAATATAAAACCACTCGTAAAAACCTATCGAAAAACCACCCGAAGATCATTTATTGCACTTACCGCGTATAAACCCAAGTTTGCAATCTTGAAACTAGCAATATTGTTTAATTACTAAATATGTTGGTATCTAGTCCATTCCAACAGAATTGTTTCGTCGTACACTTTGTCGTATGATATCCTTTCTTTTTTGTTACCCTAAGCATTTAAAATTGTTATTTTGTTTCGTTATAACGTTTTAAAATTCTTTTAAAAACATATTTTTCACCAATTAGCGTGACGAACTTTCGTAAGTTCGACTTAATAGCTTTTTAAATAAATATTATATTCTGCCTTCGTTTCGCGGGACACCTGTCCGGCACAACATTCTCCTAGAGAATACTTTTTCCGGAGCCTAAGCATAGGTAGAGGGGAGAAAAATTTTGCCGTAACCCCTGGGGTTAGGGTTGTAAATTACAATACCTTCGGCACTTAGCCTTTCTTCGAGCGTCTCGAGAGGCCTCAAAAACCTGACGGACATGTATGAATGCTCGAAAATACTGTCCGATGCCTGACGGAAATGTATAAATGGACCTTAAATGTCCCTCGGCAGACCCGTGCTGGGGACTTACATGGATAAAATACTTGAGTGTGAGAACTTGGCTGGTGCACCTAGATTTACTTAAATATAAGTTTACGGAGCACCGAATATACATCGTAATTTCGTTGAAAAGGTTACCGAGTGAACTGGAGATCGTACGATCGAGCAGTGCGGCCATCGTCGCAACCGGAAGCTCAGTATACGGAAGTGCAGGCTAGCTTACCGCGGGCACCTCAACGACAAAGAGCACGAGCTCGCCCGCAACAACATGCACAACCGCAACCACAGCCACGGCCGCAGGCACAATCGCACGAGCCTGTGTTACCACCAGTGCAGCCTTACGAGAACGCCCCAGCCGAGATCAAACAGCTCCTTCACTTCCAGAAGATGTTGCCTTACTTGAACATCATCCCGGAGCCGTTCAGGTAAACCTCGACGTTGTAATTTTCAGTAACGGAGGACAGAAGCTGATCTTCTAGACTAACAATCAATCAGATTATTAGTCATTTTGAATTATTAGTTGATTTGTTCCCTACTCTGACGTATAGTATATTTTCTATAGATGTTCTTTTGTATCGATCGTATATTTGTTTATAAAAGATGTATTAATGCTCTCGGCGCACTGGTTAATTTAAATCGAAGGCTATTGTTGGAAACAATTCATATTATTAAACATTGTAGCGTAAATATTAGGTACGAGACACCTAAGATACATGAATATTACGCAACAATTACTGAACCAGTAATGTTTTATGATGGAATTTTTCAAACAATTTAATATCTTGGTGGCTTCAAAACGTGCATCAACTCTTACAGGTAGTCGTTCACAAACAAAAAGTTTTACAACTCTCTCAAAAGAAGTCTGAATGTTAATTTAAAATTACCATGATAACTTGGTATTATAGCAGTGAAAAATGTTGGTTATGACCTCTCCCTGTTTCAAATTAACTGCCGAATATCGATTTGTTCTTAAATCGATCGTTGATCTGATTCGTTCCATTCCAAGAGTTTCACGTTGTCTCAGTAGTTTGTACAGTAACATGATAGCAGCATGTGTTTTGTCTGTTCTAAGAAATTAAAATTATTTTCATAGATCAATTGAGTAACTTATTTAATAATTAGATATTCAACAATGGTTAATCAACTGATATCAGTAGTCTATATAATAATTTTTTGTTTAATAATTTACGGATGCAAATATTAATTTTCTTGAAGATGATCTGAATATAGATCGAAACGTTGAAATTTGAATTTGATAAATTGCAGGATTGCTTCTAAGTAAAACTTGATTGAACTAGTGCACCGAGAGCATTAATGTATTTTCTATAAAAGCGACAATTTCTACACGATACATGCGACCAAGAATATCCTCCCCCCCCCCCCCAACTTAATAATCTAATCTCCGTTTGGTATATCGATGTGACCCACTACTAACACGACGCGAAGTGTCGCAGTCGTCGTATGCAAGGTGTCTCAAAAAGGTTCCTGAAATCATTTGAAGCGACATTTTTCTTTGAAAATATCTTTGTAAAAATTCTTTGTAAATATATTATTTGTAAAAATCGCGTTCGCGGCTTTGTTAAAGAATTATTAACGAAAAACGCGGGCCGATCAGAGCGTGGCTACAGCGTACGATAGATGCAACGAAATCCCTCAGAGGCTGTCGCATCTATAAAAAATGTACTGTATACCCATTTACGGTTACGCGTATAAACATTTCTAGATACGAAAACATCATAGCGGCGCAACAACAACAGCCTCAGGCTCAGTACCAAGCCGAAGATCAACCACGGTACATTCCGGAACCAAGACGTCCTCCTTCCCGTGGAAAGGCACGTGTCCCGTCCAGGCAGAAGCGACAGGCGCAACGGCAGCCACCACCCGAACAGCATCTTCAGTACTCCACTAATCTGCCTCCTGAGATTCGACAGATACTAAAATTCCAGCAGCAGACGCCATACATCAACGGAATTCCCGAGCAATTTAGGTGAATTATTTTTACCACGCTTATATTAGCTTGCTGAGTTGTCGTCGTTGTCGTTGTCGTTGTTGTTGTCGTTGTGTGCGGCAAATCTTGAAATCAAATTTTAAACCACTTTCCGATGAGCTAAAGACTTGAAATTTTCAACATAGCTCAGAACTGGATGACAATGCAATATTCAATTTTTTTTAAAACTGCATTTAAGATTTAAACAATATTTATAAATATTCCCCTTCGCCCCTCGCCGCGCGACGTTCGGTAGTACGTCATTGCGTGTAGCGATCCCCACTCCGCGCGCTCCCTACTTCACTACGCGTTCCCACTTCGACTCCAATCCCACTCTACTGGCTCACTTCGCAGCGAAGGAGCTCAGTTTACTTACTGGGTTGGTTTGGATTAGGTCGGGTGAGGGGGGAGGGGTGGGGGGTGACAGGGACCGGAGATTTTGCTCGGTAAGCGGGTCTTACTAAATACGCTCGGTAGTAAAGACTAAAAAGTAGAAAATAAAAAAATATATAAAAAAACCTTTTTAAAAATTACACTTATATTAGAATGCACTAAAAAGGAGAAAATAATATTTTCAGATATTAGTGACTATAAATAAAAGTGTGGAGCGCCCAGGAAGATTATTCCTTAATATATTTTAGCGCTCCACGCTTTTATTTATAGAGTTACTAATATCTAAACATATTATTTTTTTCTTTTTAGTGCATTCTAATATAAGCGTGGTTTTTAAAAAGTTTTTTATATATTTCTTTTGTTAATGCTTTCGGCGCACAGGTTCGGTCAAATGTGTATCTGGTCAAATAATATGAATGTCAGTTTTTAATTTACCACATTATTATCGTGGTGTACTAGCAGGTGCAAAGTGTTTAAAATGGACAGCCTCATTTTCAAAGTTAACGCCAATTATTGATTCCAATTTCATTGGAATTAAAAAATTTAAAAAGGGTCAGTTTTTGTGTTTTTCATTTAAGGGAAAAATATTGAAAAAAATTCAAACAACATTTTAAGAAAACTAAAAATAAATAAACATAGTAAGAAAACACATTCTTAGTTTACTATTTACCAAATGTGTTAACTGTATCAGATATGATACACTATGTAGCGAACGGTTAAAGTAGCTGCGAGTGCAAATGGGTTAAGGGGGTAAGACAACCCCTATTCTAGGGTATTTATCAGTATTACCAAACTCTGTGCTACAATCTGAGGGTGGTTTTTTTCGATGTTTTCCCCTACTTTGGACGCTCATATTATTACATATAAACATAATCGTGAGCTCAATGCGCTGCGATGAACATTCCTCTTTAGAATGACCTCTTATACAGCTCAGAACATGCTCGTATAAGGACAAAATATTGAACCCCGCAAACACTGTTTTCACCCTTAAATCTAGTAATATTCTAACTATTTCAAGGGGTTATCTTACCCCCTTAAGAAAGTAGGACCACGTAAAATCTATTTGTGAGTGGTAGAGTTCTTCTCAGTTCTGGAATGGATAAAATTCGTGGTGAATTCTGTGGAATTTTGTATTCCAGTATTATTTGAACATGTTTACTATCCAGAAATGCAAAAAAGTACGCAATCTAGTTAGACCATTTTGAATCCCTGTTACTCCTATCAGACCAGCAGCGAATTTGCAACACAGGAAACAATGATTAAAGGTTCAACGCGGACGCAGCAGCGAAGGACCAGTTGGACGCGGTGCGTGCTCACTTCCAGCAGCTGGCGAGCACTCCTCCGGAACGATACTCACCTAAATCCAGACAGAGAAGACAGGCGCAGTATAATCACCGGCAGCAACAGCCTCAACAACTGCCGGCGGAACCTCGGCTGCAATACTCGACCAATCTGCCAGGCTACGTGAAGGATCTGTTGAATTACCAGGCTCAGATTCCTTATACGATCTTGCCGAATCTGATCGGTGTGACGCGCCCTGAGAAACCATACGTTCCTCAACCTGTCCAGAGTCCAACACCAGCTCCAGTCCCAGCGCCTCTTCCTGCTGCACAGCCTCAATATCACGGAAACGCCTACCAGGGTCAGCCACAGTATCAAGGTCAACCTAACGTCGGATACCAAGGCAGTCCAGCTGCGAATCCGTATCAAAATCAAATAGGCTCGTATCAAAACCAAGCTGGCGCCTATCAGGACCAAGGGAACGCCTACCAAAGTCAGCCGAACATCTACAAAAATCAGGCGAACGCGTACAATCAGGTGTACCAGAGCGAACTCAAGTATTTGCAACAAGGACAAGCCGGCCAAGGTGTACGCCCAGTCACCGAGAATCAATATTGAAACCGACGCGACTTGTGCATTAATTGTTACGTATTGTTCATCTAATCGCGTAGATCGGTAGCATAGCGAGGAGCAAATGATCGCGAGTACGTATTGCTGCGGTACGAGTACAGTATATTTTTTTTATAGACGCGACAGCCTCGGTGGTATATGGTCGCATCTATCGTACAGGGAAGCTATTTTTCACCACGTTTTTATTGGCTTGCATTTGATTTTAAACTAACTTCCCGATGAACTAGAAACTTGAAACTTTCAATCATAGCTCAGAACTGGATAACAATGCAGTATTAAAAAATAAATTTTAATAAAAGAAACTGCGCGTTTAGGAGATAATAATTAGGAAATTGTGGTAACTAGACCGGGATTCGAATCCGGGCCTCATTAAATACGTTCGGTAGTGGTAAATATGTCATTGTTTCAACGATAGCCAATCCGCGCGATAGACTTCGACTCATCCCTACTCCACTGATCCACTTCGCAACGAAAGAGCTCAGTGTATTTTCGTACGTAGAGGTAAACAATTAAAACCGTCCGCTATTCGTTCACGCAACCGCTCGCGTTTGTCTTCGATATTCACGCGTGTGAAATACATTGACTTTATTGGTGGTTTAGAAATCGGTAATTTACAGTAAACGGAGTGAGTGTATAAAGTGTTAGTAAAGTGTGATATAAGTATTAAAAAAACGTGGTAAAATATTGCCAATGATTTTACTTGGAACGACGTTATGTTTTTTTTGTTAAAATATGTTTGGATGACATCGTGCTAATAAGCATTTCTACGCGGTGTTTTTGTCGCGAGGGACCGCATGTTTACATTCTCGCGTCTGAACGTTTGTTTTCGATATGCCTGCGGTCGCTTTTTTTCATTCTGAAATTTATTACATGTCACTGTTATGGCTACATCAAAATGTTTAAAATCGATTGAAAGAATTCACACGCGTAAGACTAAAAAGCAGCAAATAATAATTTAAATAAAAATAAATTATTAAAAAGTACCACGTTTTTAAAAATGGACTAAAAAGTATAAAATTATTTTTCGTAGTCCCGTACAGATTCCTAATTGCGTACACATAGTACTGAAAATTTGTGATTGAGTATTTTGAATAGCTACGAATAGTTACTTGTGATTGAAAAAAGTATTTTCATATCTATTCAGAATTCACGATCAGAAATTTTCAGTACTATCTGTATGAGGTTAGGAATCTGTATGGGATTAGGAAAAATGATTTTCTACTTCTTAGTCGATTTTTAAAAAAATATTTTTATTTAAATAATTATTTCTATACGATGACTGAGACTCTCCGCGTCACGTTACTAATGGTTCATACCGATATACTGAAGTTACATTACTAAGTTTGGGGGAGGGGATATTCTTGGATGCATCTATCGTTTAGAAATTGTCGCGTCTATAGAAAATATACTGTACACAGTTTTTGATAAAATGTACAGGTTGTCCCAAGAAATGTTGTGCTCGACAGGTGAGATTGCTGACATCGTGGCGAATACTAAATAATTTAATAGAGATAAGAATTCTCGTGAATTTACTACATGTGATAGTTCGGTGATGACAACGCTTAATCTGTAAGGCTTTGAGTAAAAGTTCGCATATAATTCTACCCGGTTAACGTGATTTCTGTGTTACGAGAATGTTTTCTTTTTATTAAGGTGTGGTTCGTTCGGAATTATTGGCATTTCATCGAAGATCGAGATGCACGCGATTCAATTGAATGTCGTTCCGTGATTATTATCGACGCATGTCGGTAGCGTTTGTTTCGTCTGTGTCTTATTAGAGTTTCCTAGATCTGTATGTATCGAAATATACACTGTTTAACAAGTTTTATATTTATGCATTTCCAACAGATATACATTTAAGGGGAATGAACGTCGAGGCAGTGGCGGATTGTCAAGTTTTGGGCCTTGGACTAACATGTTCACTCAATTAACTCAACTGAAATATCAAAAATTATTATATAATTTATTTATCTCAAGTTTTGGAGGCCTGTCCAGTGAACCTACATGCAAATAGCAAAAATTCTTGTACAGTACATTTTTTCTTAAGTTTTTAATTTAAATTGCTGTTGTAACGTTTCTTTTGCCGCGAACGGGGCCTTATACAAATACTGTTCGGGGGCCTACCCAATTAACCTACATTCAAGTAGCAAACATTTTTGTACAGTTTATTTTTCGTAAGTTTTTAATATGGAATCAAAATGATTGAACGGGGCCCAGGGCTATATAAGGATCACACCTATATCCGCTGCTGGAAATGAGGTGAGTATGTAGATTCCATACTACCGTTGCCTTTCTTCGAGTGAAATGCGAACGAGTTGGCAGATTATTAATAACTACTATGTGCGATTAACGCGGATAGGTTGAGTAGCTCGCGTGACCTCGGACCATTGAAGAAACTGCGCACGGTCGCGCGTCGTTGCGCATCATTCGTCCAATTACAGACACGGTCCACTTTTTCCTTAATAAGCTTTTCTCCCGCGTAACGACGAGTTAATTTGTCGTGACGATTTAATAGTTCGGAAAGCTGGCTTGATTGTTCGAACGACCGTACCGTTAAAAGATGCTATGGTGAATAATGTCCGTTTCGCCGACATTGTAAGCCTGTGTTATAATTAATGCATAGTCACTTTTCGGTTATTAACCCTCATCCGTGCCTCGTATCAATTTGACACAGTTTTGCCGAAATAAGTTATACTGAACTGTTAATTTGCAGACAAATTATCCCGAAACTTTGTGTGAATTTTATTTATTTAACTAAGTATATGGTAAACTAAGAATGTATTTTCTTACTATTCTAAATTATGTTTATTTTTCTGAAAATATTGTTTCAATTTCTTACCACACTTATATTAGCTTGCCGAGTGTCGTCGTCGTTGTTGTTGTATGCGTCAAATCTTGAAATCGAATTTTAAACCACTTCCCAATGAGCTAGAGATTTGAAAATTTTAACATAGCTCAGAACTGGATGACAATGTAATATTCAAAAACAATTTTTTTAAAGGACTATGCCTTTAGGATTTAAACAGTACTTTTACATATTCCCCTCCGCCCCTCGCCGCGCGACGTTCGGTCGTACGTCATCGCGTGCAGCGATCCCCACTCTGTGCGCTCCCTACTCCACTACACGTTCCCACTCCGACTCCGACCCCGCTCTACTGGCCCACTTCGCACCGAAAGAGCTCAGTTTACTTACTGGGTTGGTTTGGATTAGGTCGGGTGAGGGGGGAGGGGGGGGGGTGACAAGGATCGGCGAATCTGCTCGGTAAGCAGGTCTTACTAAATACGCTCGGTAGTAATGACTGAAAAGTAGAAAAAATATATATAAAAAAACTTTTTTAAAACCACGCTTATATTAGAATGCACAAAAAAGGAGAAAATAATATTTTCAGATATTAGTGACTATAAATAAAAGCGTGTATCGCCAACGAAGATTACGTTAATATAGTTTAGCGCTCTTCGCTTTTATTTATAGTCGCTAATATCTAAAAAAAATTATTTTCTCCTTTTTAGTGCATTCTAATCTAAGCGTGGTTTTTAAAAAGTTTTTGTAATATTCTTTCCTTAAATAAAACAAACACTGACCTTCTTTCAATTTTTTCATCCCAATTAAAAACATCATGCAGTGAGTGAGTTAATGCGGAACGCATAACCGAAAAACCCAAGATGTAAATGTTAACTCATCGATCTGACTATAAACGAAAACATTGAAATTTTTTGTTATTTTGTGTCTGTGTGTTAATTTGACACCGAGGGACAGATTCAGTTCGTGCACGGAGTCGACCGATTAACGAGATGTATTTGCATATGTCGCGGAGCATTACTCGTAGAGTAAAAACTGGTTCGATTAAAACGGTGCAGTTCGAGCAAAGTACTAATGCCATCCAGTTAGGAATACGGAAGTGACCGTACTCACATATATGCTTCCTGAAACGATCGGCCGTACCGTTACGTGACTGGAAATACGTGTTCAGTCGCGTATAGGCATTGACTCGTGATTTATATTTATCGATATCGATTTTCGACACGATCGACTGGATTCTCCTTATCGAGCTACTCGAAACCGTCCTTTCCTTTGCCACCGCTTCCACTCGAATTTTCAACTATTTCTTCCTATCGAATTTTTAACCTTTGCCACTCGAATGATGACTCCGATAGGCGCCACGAAAAATTTCTGTACCGTTACACAAAATATTGTTAAATAAATTCTTTTTTTAACTTATTTTTAACGTAATTTTACCGACAGATATTTGTGACATTTTTACGACTGAAACGACACCAAACAAGATGTAATTCGGCCCGTATTGACTGGCCCTAATAATTATGTATGTATTTAAATTAATTTAATATTTTAGACTTTATTTTGCTTAAAGAAAGTAGTATTTTAAATAAGATATTTTAACAATTGGAACCACAAAATAAAATATTTCTATTTTAACAATCGGAACTACAAAATACAATACTTCTATTTTAATAATCTGAAACACAAAATAGTATCTTATCACCAGAAAACTATTTCTACTTATAAATCTATCGAATGCGAACCATTATTTTCAGCAATAGTTTAAAATTGAAATTGGAAATAAAGACAAAGTCCAAATATTTTCAATATTCTTCAAATAAAATACTATTTTCATATACTGTTTTCAAAAATTACTGCCTCAAATAAATTATTTTATTTTCAAACAATTACTGCATCAAATAAAATAATTTATTTTCAAAATTGTACACACTCTTTAAAATAAATAGGATTATTACGTATTTCATTATGTCGTGTTTGGTGTCATTTCACTCAGAAAAATAACAAGAATAAATTGGCGAGAGGTCCATGAAAAAATAGTGAAATTGAGGAAGCTTTGTAATTGGATTTCGTGTACCCATCATCGATTTCGTATTCCCCATAGTGATGGGGTTAATCGTTCTTTGCAGATTGTACAGTTTCTATGTATCATATGTTTTTTTTTTCGAATGGAATAATGCTGACGGTTTACAATTATGTTTCAAATATTCGAATCGTTTCGAAGTTAACGATATGCGTTTCTGACAAAAATTTGTACGTCAAATTTAAAATAGCTTTAAACTACCAGCTTAATTCGTAAGGTTCTGAGTACAATTTTCGTCTATTAATCGAATTCATCGTCACGGTCAATGCTCTTAAATGGAAAAGTTCATTTTCACGTAACTCGAATCGGCCCCTGATATAATACGTGGTCGGGAAAAGCCGTTCTGGTTTTTGCACGGCGCCGCGCGTAACAACTACTTCGTTAAGAGAGTTCGTTGAACGGTTACAAATTTATCGTACCGAATAGTTTAAATTAATAGTCTGAAACGCTGAACAAAAGCACGCTTGTTGGAACACATGTGTATAGAATAACACATTTTTGCAACGCACTGCCCATGGATATGTGTAGTGGGGAAAGGGTTTTGACCGTAGTCCGTTATGGCATAATATGGATTTCGTAATGCACCGCAAGAACTAATATAAAACACGTGAACCACGAACGTATAATTACGTCCTCCATTCCACGTGTCAAGAACAATCCGTAAAAAACTGTCTTTTACATTTTACTCGCAACTTTCTCGCCGATATCTAGATTACATTATCGTGAGCTACCGTCATTTCAAGATAAGACACGAGCACGATCGTGTCACGGGATATGAAATATAGCCATAATTAATCTTCAGTCTCGTATGAATTTGTCACAATTATTTAAATATCTGTTCGTTTTTGTGAACCATACAGATTTTACTAATCTCAAAAAGTGACAACTCTTGTCTCCACAAATGAAAAATAATGAACAAGGATAAAAGACAAGAAATGTTATCGATTTTATTTTTTCATATTTTCTTACGTTCCATTAGGTTTTGAGGATCACTAATTTTCTGTATATTCAGAACAAATTATTCTTCCGTAAAATGTTCATACATATTATTATTGTATGATAAACTAGCTGACCCAACAGACGTTGTGCTGTCTAAATTTGAATAAATTTGTTTATGATCATAACGAACAAAGCAAAAAAAAAGAATTACGCGTATCCATCTTTCGAATTGTCAGTTATGGTCTTGAGTTCATACAAAAATCCCATAGAAAAAAGCACTTTCATTTACCCGAATTTTTCATTTTTTCTGGCAAAATTACGAATTTTTCTTACCCTAAAAACCTTATTCGGACTATTAAAAAAATTAAACAAATCGGTCCAGCCTTTCTCAAGTGATGCCCTTACCAACGAACAGCATTTAATTTTTATTTATATAGATTAGGCATAATATTACGATATATTATAATAACTCTTTCAGTTACCCCATTACAGATTCAGAGTTAAAATCAATTTAATTTCTCACCTCCCAATGGAGGACCCTGTATTACAATTCTAAAATCAATTTAATTTCTCACCTCCCAATGGAGGACCCTGTATTCCGATTCTAAAATCAATTTAATTTCTCACCCCCAATGGAGGACCCTGTATTACGATTCTAAAATCGATTTAATTTCTCACCTCCCAATGGAGGACCCTGTATTACGATTCTAAAATCAATTTAATTTTACACCTCCCAATGGAGGACCTGTATTGCGATTCTAAAATCGATTTAATTTTACACCTCCCAATGGAGGACCTGTATTGCGATTCTAAAATCGATTTAATTTCTCACCTCCCAATGGAGGACCCTGTATTATGATTCTAAAGTCAATTTAATTTCTCACCTCCCAATGGAGGACCCTGTATTACGATTCTAAAATCAAGTTAATGTCACATCTCCCAATGGAGGACCCTGTATTACAATTCTAAAATCAAGTTAATGTCATATCTCCCAATGGAGGACCCTGTATTACGATTCTAAAATCAAGTTAATTTCTCACCTCCCAATGGAGGACCCTGTATTACGATTCTAAAATCAAGTTAATGTCACATCTCCCAATGGAGGACCCTGTATTACAATTCTAAAATCAAGTTAATTTCTCACCTCCCAATTCTAAAATCGATTTAATTGCATAACGATTAACAATTTTTTTCCTCGTTATGAGAAATAAGAATGAAAATCTCGAATGTTAATAGTGTGAACAGGGTTGAAAGATTTCCGATAAGAGCCGACCGAAAACCACAACCACCACCTCCACCTAGGCGGTGCGGTGTAGCCAAAAACCATTGACCGATAAGTGGTGTGTTAAGTTAGCCATGGTATCGAGCGGAGTTGCCGTGGCCTCCGATTTTCTAGCACAATCAGTCGAAACACTTCCTGGGTAATAGAAATTGAAACATTGCATTCCGTACATACGGGGCAAGTGCGTTACGTGACGATCGAACGGGGTACCTGTACGATCGAAGGAAAAAAGATCAGTCGAAATCGACCAACCGTGAAAGTTAGTGGTTGGCCGGACCATTTACCCTACATACGCTCGTCCATATAGAAGTGCGTCGCGACGCGGCCGCCAGTTTCGTCCAGCTACCATCTAGAAATCACCTACACCTTCGCCATGCAGTTCCTCGTGAGTACTTACCGATCTATTGTATTTTCTCGAGCCTTTCTTGCCCTTCCAATTTTGCCCTCGCGCACCAGGTAAACATCATTAACCCTCATCCGTCTCTCGTGTCAATTTGACACTGTTTTTCCGAATTAAGTTGTGATGTTCTGTTGTTTGTAGGTAGAAGTTTGTCCGAAACTTCGTGACTTTTATTTTTTAAATAAGATACCCATAACCGAAAAACCCAAGATCTGAACGTTATCTCATCCATTTCATTAAAAAAAGACATCGAAGAATAACTGTTTACCGTGTTATTTCGTTGATTTTTTACATCACTGTGTCCATTTGACACCGAAGGACAGATTCGGTTCCTGAAATGAGCGACGGATGTGGGTTAAACTGATTTTATAAATTTGTCGCAAAAATTCGTGTAAAACAGAACAGTGAAAACATTCGAATTTAAAAATACAGTTTTATTATAATAACTTTCTTGAAAATGATCCACATAAGGATCGAAACGTCGAAAGTTTAGAAGTATTTGCAAAAGTGCTTTATTTAGTTCAATTGATCGAACCGTTGTGCCGAAATCACCAATATTTTTGCTGTTTTTTAAACGAACTACGATCGAAAACTTCAACAACATTTACAATTTTATTATTTTCGATCTATTGAACCTATACTAACCCTTCGCTGCATAGTGTATCATGTCTGATACAGTTATAATAATTGTTTCCCTGATAGTGTTTGGACTTGACAAATTAACCTTACTACATTGCGTTGCTCTAAAAACAAAGTTTTTGTTTACTTCATGGTTTTATACACCTTATTTACACTGTTTACAATTAACAACGTTATTACCTGAAAACAGGGAAACGACATTTAAAGTTATTATTTAAAATGTCAATTCCTCTTTTACAATATTTCGCTTCTGCAATAATTCAACTTTATTTTCCTTGTTGATCACTACTTTACTTACTTCAAATTCGTTGTTGATCAAATTCAAATCTAAAGGAATACATTTTCTTTACACAGTTAACAAATCTGGTATATAGTAAACTAAGAATGTGCTTTCTTACTATGTTCATTTATGTTTATTTTTCTGAAGATGTTGTTTCAATTTCTTTTTAATATTTTTTCCTTAAATAGAACATAAAAGCTGCTCTTCTTTCAATTTTTTCGTTTCAATTAAAATAATTATGCAGTGAAGGGTTAATTTAAAGGAGTTATCAGTTTAGGGATTTATTAGTTTCGGAGTTTCAACTTAAAGGAGTTATTAGTTTAGGAATTTTATTTACCATCTACCAGATTTGTTAATCGTATCAGATATGATACATTACGCAGCGAAGGGTTAAAACTCCTAAACTAATTCTTTTTCTACATATTTATGTATTTACGTATTGTGTATTATATTTATGTATTACGTATATCAATCGAGTGCATCGATTGGAGCAGAAAAAATATACGTTTCCATTAAAGATAACCAATGGCCGTGGTTCCGTTGAAAGCACTGGTTCACGTTCGGTCACCGAAGTTAAACAATGTGGAACGTGGAATGGGCGTGAATAAGTGGCCGCCTGGTAAAAGCCCGAGAAGTGATCACCGGGTGCTTTTCACGTATTGTTGGCAAAAAGTCGTTCGGAACCCATCGTAATAAAGAGTAGGCTCCGCTGAAAATTAGGCTGAAATGGGTTGAAATTAGGCGATAGGGAGAGTGGAAAGAAGGGGGAGTTTGGTAAATGGATTTGAAACCCTGAGGGGACCAAATTCAAATTATCATATCACATTAAAAATAATCAAAGTAGAACTTCGGAAAAGTCGTTGAAGAATCCCTCAACGATAAACTAGTAACATAGTGACCGGCATCGACAGGAGTTCACCTAGTTTTGGCCTATATTGTTCAGCGGAAAATTTCTACCTCTTATCAGCAGTGTAAAATCTCTGTGGCATTTGAAAGGTGGTGTCGGGTGCTTTCATTCATTCCCTTCGCGGGAACTGAACGCGTGCGACTGCACGAACGTGTATAGTAAGAAAGAGATCGCTAATATACTAAACATCGTCCGACTTTCTCGATCCGAGTCGATTTGAACAGCGTTTAAAAATGCCCGAGAGCCGAACGCGCGTTTATTCGTGACACACAATTCTACATAAACGATGCACGAATCGCGCGCCGCCAAGGAAAGGTGAAATGAGGATAAAGTAGGTCGCGTTGCAACGGTTGGATGCAGAGAAATGGAATACGTGTTACTGGATCTTCGAGATACTTCCTCACTGTTTTACGATATTGTTTATTAATCGACTGTTTTTTAATTACAGATCTTAATATTGGCTGTGTTACCTATTTTCGCGGATGGTGATCCCTTGGGAGAAGATCCACGACACTTGAGTCTCGGTAAACTGCATTCCATATGAGAAAAATAATCTCAGGTTTAATTCGTTATGTTTAGTGTTAACCTTTCACTGCATGATCTTTTTAATTGGGATGAAGAAATTGAAAGATGGTCAGTTCTCGTGTTTTATTTAAGGGAAAAATATTGAAAAGAATTCAAACAACATTTTCAGAAAAATAAACATAAATGAATGAACATAGTAAGAAAACACATTATTAATTTACTATATACCAAATTTTATAACTGTATCGGGTATGATATACTATGCAGTGGAGGGTCAAATATGATCGTGTTACGAAGGGAAGGTCAATTTTTAAAAGTAAAAAATTCATTTTGGAATAAAATGTACATGTTAATATAGATTGGTGAATTTGTTCGGTGCAAGATTCGATCGTTTGTTACTCTATTCTATAATTCTATCTATATTAACAACAAATACGATCGATAGAAAAATATATATAATATACATTTTAATTGTTTCCCCGGGTCTCGATTATCCATCGGGCCTTAACCCTCGTACGTTCCTCAGGGTGAAAATTCACCCATTCAATATTTTTACATACTGTAAAATTATTCATCCTTTTAAATTTAAATCGTGAGACGTATTTTATTGAAGTATGACGTTATAAACGAAACATGATGTGTTGATTTAACGTGTAAACTAAACATAGGTGAATTGTTATCCTAGTCACTTTTACGCAGCTACTTTAGAGGAGCGTATGAGGGTTAATTTGTCTGCCGATCAAGCCTGTTAATCAAGGTCCTACTGTAAGTGTTCTCCGTGTTCGAAGTTTGAAAATTGCCTGGAAAATTTTCTAATTTGTAGATCACGTTCGCGAGAAGAGGCAGCACCAGAACTACGCCCCGTTGAATCAGGGCACGGGTCACATTCAGCAACTGTTGCAAGCTCAACACGCGCGTCCACCGCTGATCAACATCCCGCCACAGCCAATCCCAAAGTTGGGACCGTCTCAGCCAATTAAGCCGCAGTATGTAAATCAGGCGCAGGTCTCCCAGTACCGGCCGCAAGTCACGCAGGGGAATGTGGGCCAGCAGCCGATCTACAAGAAACCGATCATCCCCCAGCAGCCACAATACCGTCCCCAACAACCCATTAATTATCCCCAGCAACCTATAAGACCCAACTACAATGCGCCGCAACAACCGCAGTACTCTTCCAAGTTGCCACCCCACGTGCAACAACTGTTGCAGTTCCAGAAAAGTTTGACCAATTAATTTTGATTCTACATAGCGGCACGTAGCTTTTCCATTTTCTCCATGGTCTTGATTTAGACCGCGGATTTTATGCATTCGAGACAAAAATTAGTCGGTGTGATTTCAAAACGATTACAAGAATCTTACAGTGTCATTTTTTACAATTTAATTAATCTGTCAAAGAGACGAATCAATTCTTACTTGGCTCCCATGTCTTTTAATCAATGCCAACAATTTTTATCTTGCATAAAGATCCGCAGTCTGGTCGCGATATTTCTCACAGAACCGCGTTCGATTCGAACGAGCAATATTGGTAACAGCGAAATTTATTTAGCTTGCCAATTTACAGGATCTTCTATTAAGAAGCGTTACTTCGAACGACACAGAACGATGTGTTTTTACAATTAACAAGTTTGTTACGATTTTACTAATCACGTGTCGAAGAGCGACAAATCCAATCTTCAGAGATGGATAATGACACCTCTTATTGGAAGACCCGTTTGCTTTAGAAATTTATTATAGCTGGGATATCGTATAGGTGTATATCGCATAATCTAAGGGTGTTATTTATAGTATTATTTATTAGCCGATAGTTGATTGTAGACATGTACGGTTTTGAACGTGTACCCTTGTATGTCGATATCATTCTAGTTTTATCAACTATGTACTTCGTCAATATAAATGTCCAACGACGTCGACTGCTTTTCAACAGAAAGGTCAGGACCCGAAAAAGTATTTCGCTTTTCCTGTAGATTCCAAATTTTCTAGAAAAACGGACTCACGAATTCGAAACCCGCCTGATCCCGAAAGAGTTCTTGACCCGAGATTTTCAGGTCCTCGCACAGCTCTGGTAAAAACGAAAACAATTCACGGACACAGAGAAAGATAACTGAACAGATAGCGGACCGAGCCATCCGCCACGAAGGGGTTCGAGGCAGCCCGGTATTACGTCAAATTACGTCGTTAAACGCGGCGTGGCGCATTAAGTGCATTGAATTCGTCACTCGAGAAATCAAGGTATCATCGCACCGATGAATCCGCACAAGGGGCGTTTCTACCGTTCCTCGTTTCTCGTGTGGATGGTACGAGGTAGTGATCGGGGAGACTCCCTTCTATTGTCGCCCACCCTGCAAACGACAATCCACGCGTTGCAGTCTCCGGTCTCCAGTCTCCAGTTTAGGGCTGTGCTCCTGGCCCTAAACTGTGCTCGTACCGCAGTCACACCACCCTGTGCCCCCGAGTTTTACCTCTGTGCCTGCCCTGAATACATCCCCCTTGTCCCGGATGGACTCACCGACAAACAGGGAAGAGGATTAGCGAGTCCATTAAAGTCGCGGACTCTATTATCCAGAGGACACGGCCATGGTGACATCAACCGCTTGCCACTGGCGTAGACACTCTCCTGTAGCCCCCTCCCCCTGAAAATTAGAATTGTTTATCGATGATCAACATCGAGAATTTCTCATTTCGAAACTTAAACATTCCTTCCCACCCAGAATCACTCCATTTTATGATATTTTTCATTTTCATGGATACGAAATTGATGTATCACCTAGACCCCAATATACATATATATTTAACAATGTAAACGATATTTCAAATATTGAGTTTATAATCTATTTGTATAAAGAAAAATTAAATGTTGGTCGTTGGTGAAAGCGCATCACTTGAGAAAGGCTGGACCGATTTGGCGAATTTTTTTGAATCAATGTCCGTAATAGTTCGAAGGTTTTCCGGAAAAGAAAAATTGGAAAAGTTGCCCGGGAGAATATGAAAGTGCTTTTTTCACAAATAAATTTATTAAAATTTCGACTGGAGATCGTCGGTCAGCTAGTGATACATTCAAGATGATTTATTCAAGAGGAATGGCGAAATGTAAGTTGACTGTAAAAGTCAGTCTAGAGAGAGCATAATAGCTTCCTTCTTATAGCTAAATTATTATAAAATTCGCATATGTATGAGTAATGCAACAGGTATCATAGTTTCAATGAATATTGTAGCACAGAAACTTTATGGAGTTGGTAGCAACAAAACTATGAATGCAAAATTGATATAATACCTAGATCCCAATATATTTAACAATGTAAACAATATTTCGAATAGTGGTACAACAAATTTTAGTGGTGATTCAATTGATTCTTTCGTCACGCAACTGGAATTACAAATGGCGAAGGTGCTAACTAGCTAACAGAGGACATGGTCGAGCAACGAGACTGGTCGACATAATTGCGCGGCCATGTAGATAATATAGCGAGACTTGTGAAATAATTAGGTGAACATAGTGCAGGCTATTAGATTAATTTTCTCATCATGGTCTAACGGTCCACTCGTTATACTCCATCAAAGTGTTTAGGTGCAACTTTTAATTCAACTTTAGAATCTTTTAAAATTTGAATTCATCTTCAAAATCTTTCTTTCAGAGGCTTAATTATAAATCCTCATCATCAATAATATCTCGTTACTTATAGTAGTTGTAAGATATTCAGATATTTTTTATCGCTGCACTCGAAAAACATTATCTATAGTGAGTAATAAAATCATTAAATAATAGTTAGACAATAATAGAATCCTTTAAAATTTCAATTCAATTTTAAAATCTATCTTTTTTAGAATCAATAATATCCTGTCACTTATAGTAGTTACGAGATACTCAAATATTCTTTATCGTTGCACTCGAATACTACTAACTACAGTGGATAATAAAATTATTAGAGCAACAGTACATTATCTTACAATATTACCGAATGTATATTTGCAATTTGAAAATACTTCATAAAGGAATTCAGTAGGTACAGATGCCACTAATGTTGCCAACTTATGCAGGTTGCTCTATCAATTTGATCACCCGGTGTACTATTGCAAGAGTTCGTGAATACGTATATTTGTATTGTACAAAAATAAATTGAGAAATATAAAAACTTCTTTTCCATTACAAATTGCTCAGCTTTTCAAGGCTGACTAGAATGATTATAACTGTTGACTGTTAATCATTTAAACGGAAAGAAATCGACATGCTCATCGAGTACAAAAGTACATAGAGCATCGCGTAAGCCTAACTCGGAGGCTTCGAATCACTTTTCCGGAATGGTCGCTGGACAGTATGTTTGTAAAATCGATTTCGATTGTCAGCGGATACTCGCTGCAGGGTTTGCTTAGGGCAGGGTTTCCCAAACTATGTTCCGCGACAATTTGAGAAGGTTTTATACACTTTAACACATTTAAAGATCTTCTACTTCGTATTGAAAGGCGAGTGATGATCAACCTAAAAGAATAAGCTGAGTTCCGTTAAAATTGTCGGGTTTGCGAAATGTCTCATTGCGGACAAAAGTTTGGAAATCCTGGCTTAGGGTATAGACGGAGAATTTGCTGACGAGAGTTTCGCCGTAGTACAGTTCTTTTTGAAAAATCGACGCCACTGGCTGGGTGGTGGGGCGAACGGAGAAGGGCGAGGGGACAGGGGTCACGGAGGCAAATTACAAAGGGAGGATTACCGGCAGCTGGGCTACCAGGTAACCATCTCTTTTCTGGGTCTCGCTCGCGAGCCATCCACGTCGCTCGAGAGCCCTTTGTCCTTCGACGCATTTGTAACATAATTATCGGAGTTATTGCAAGCCAAAACCCAATCCGCATCTGAAGGGGGCGCATGTGACGCCCGGTTGCAAGCCGATACCGCGTGCAAACTGTGCCTCGCCAGCAAATTCCCGTCACTCGTCAACCGACTTGTTTGAAAAATTAATACACCCACTCGAAATTTCGATATCGTCGATGAAAATATGTTGTCACGTCCGGTGGTTCCGCCATGAACAGTAATTAATAAAATCATTGATTGAATAAAATCATGATTGATTTTATTAATTATAATATTTGATGTTATTGTTTTCGTGCAACATTAATAGAACAAATACGAAAAGAAATTCAAAAATTATATAATATATATTATATATACATATACATCGTATACTGTACTAGATTGTGAGCGATAGAGTTAAGAAAAATCTAAATAATTCAAAATATAATATGCGAGTGAAAAATTAAATGAAACATCCCTTGAAATTCATTCATCACCGAAGAATGTAAAAGATATTCGAGAAGGAATTGATAAAAGATTGATGAACAATAAACTGGTAACTAATACCTGGGAGGATCTGTAAAGTAACATGATCCAGCCAGGAGGATGATTTGAACCAATCGAAGATAATACATCCGGTCAAGCGCAGAAATTAAGAAGAAAAGCGATTACACGCACACCTCGTGAAGATTAAGCTTAGAATAATGGATTGACGAATCTATAAAAGGGATGGCTCTTCACAAGGATCATCTTAGTCTCAGTCTTGACGTGAATAAAGGCGTGTAAACTCACCGGATTCAAGTTTACCAAAAGAAGAAGGCATGTATACCCGTCGGATTCAAGTCCAATTACTTACACTAATCAGGGAACAGCAGCCCTTCTACATACTATCAACAAAGGTGAAACAACTTCAATATCATCTAATCGTATTTGGAAGTGAAAACCATCTATCGGTAAATACTAACAGTTAATAATAAGATACTAATAACATAATGTATCATAACAAGTGTACGAAATTACATCTCTCCATCTGCCTCCAGTTCCGAGTTAGAAGCCTCTAAAAAACGGCTAAGTTGTAAAAGGAGGTAGTGCGACAACTTGGCTGATGCACGGTAGTGCACCTAGATACACGTTCAGTTTGAACGTTCTCGCAACGTTAGAAGGATACGCACACGGATCTAAATTCGAGTGGCTCGCGCATCGGGTAGAAACGCCAGAAAGAAATGATTCCCTCGTAACACATCCTCTGATATTACCCGGGAGAAACAAGTTCCCGAAGGATCGACATCCAGATCGAGTCCACGGACACCCCTACCGGTCACGGTGGGACGATATTGTTGTTCGATTTTTCCGTTGACCAGCCGAGTCGATAACTTTCATAACGAGATATGAAGCGAGCGTGTGAAACGGGCTGCGGTTCGCCAGAGTGTCCCGATAATTGTGCTTAATCCTTAGGGTGGCGGCACGCGGCCACTAATCGTTGACAAATCCTAGTTAACCCTCTCTCGCTCCAATCTTTTCTGTGTACGGGTGTTGCCGCTTGATTCTACATCTTAGGAAGCTGGTTTGGAACCCACCTTCAGGGGGCCAAGTGGCTCTCCCCCAGAAAAAGGAAACAAAACAGATATTTTTGCTAAAATAAGAAAAGGAAGGTCATCCACTGTGTTCTATTTTATTATCATACAAAACCTAGGGCGTCGTTCGGTTTTAGGGTTACTAACAATGCACTACTGTGCATCAGCAATTCTTTCGCCGGCCACAAGATTTTAGTGATTCGGTAGTAGATATATATTATTTTCGATCGGTAGTAGATATATTTTAGTAGATTCGTCCCTCCTCCTCCACAAAGATTAAATCCTAGGTGCGCCACTACCCACCTTGTACAAACTGTAGGTCAAACAGAAAAAATAGGAAATGGCTAGAACAACCAGGCTCTGGCTATGCTGACATCGCCGCCTGAATGTGTAGTTCTCACTTGCTATTTCAAGGTAACTTGAAATTTGGGCATTTTCAGTTATCTACTTCGTATTAATGAAGAACTCGAGTAGAATTTAATGGAAACACTGGGTAACCTATCAAATTAATTTACGACATCGAGTGAATCATAATTTAGTTGAATCTCGTTAATGTAAAAAGTAGGCATCTTCTGTTTTTTTTTTAAAAAAGGTTTAAAATTGTTTTTCATCTCCCTACCATAATCGTAAAATCTTAAAATACTGTTTCATCAATTTCTCGAAAATAAGGAATTGTAAGTTGCCTAGTTCTTACGTTAAGGCGGCGATATGGTGTAGTCACCGAGGTGCACCATTCCTCCCCTGGAAAGATTCGAAAATCGAACCTACGAAATCTTCGGCCCTCGAAGGAAAGTTACAGCCCTAATGTACACCTTAGGATCGGCGTAGAGCTGATGGAAAAAGTATTTTACAGAAAAAACCTTGACCGACTTTACTTGATTCGAAATTTCATTACAAGAGTAGAACATAAGGAATCCGTCTCGAAACACAATATTTCTTGAACGTGTCGATGCTCGAATCGATTGCATACCTGTCCTGTTCTTGGACCTGTCAGCGGTTCCTCATTGGAAGGAAGCGAAGCTCGCTGTTTACCTTCTGCAGCGTTATATTTCTATCGTTCGGTGACGACACAAAGAGAAGACGCGCGCAAAGAGAAAAGAAGAGAGCACACTAGGAACACAGAGGGGAATCGGTGGAAGCTAGACAATGCCGAATTCAATGATGTTCCCGACCCTTTTTTCCGGGCGCCGCGATACCATTGTGAAAAGAAGCTAGACTGGAAAAATCCAGCATGGCCGACGAAAGACCGGGAACCAATCGTTGTGTGTCCCGCGACAGCTGCGCATCCCTAGGCGATCAAGATTTCGGCTGGTATCCCTTCTCCACCTCTGAGACGCCCTAGCTTTCTGATTTTTGCCTTACGAAGTCAGCCATTGTGAAGGGACCCGGTTCCCTTGAACATCGGCCGTGGAGAGGGTTGTCTTCGTGTGGTCTTAAGCCAACATGCGGGACGTTGCGTCGCACAGTGGGCCAGAATACCTCGGAATAAATCGGTAGCTCTCCATGAGCTAAAAAATAAAAGTCCTCATATTGACTTTAATCAATGCACAGTGATTCTTAAATATCCATTACATTCGCGCGAAAAAGATAATATTAATTAAAGTTATTAAAAAACTCTCGTTGCAATAAGCGTTCAAAGATCAAAAGTTTTCAGATACGATTTATTACCGAAAAAATGCCGTTTCTTCATAACGATGTCCTGGAAAACGTACTGAAGATCAAGTGCCCGAATTTTTTTATGAATAATGTATATTTATGTTGAGAACGCCCCAGGAACTAAACGTTAACGTTGATAATTTATTAGTTAAAAAACTGCTTAGTTAACTAAGCGTCTAATCGTCAAAGTTTTTTACATTTGACAAGGGAAAAGTTAAAATTTTCAAGAATATTTAGGCTCTAACAAAGTGGAATATTTTCAGCAACGTCTCCTTTAAAAGATCCTGCAAAGTTTTCGTCCCGATTACCCTCTGTTCGGAAATTATGATGATTTAAATCGTCGCGTGACACGCAATTCCGCGGCAAGTCGCGTTGCACGAGACTCATGACGATCACTCAGCGGCTCTTAAGAGTGTAAAAACCTAACCCAAACGGATCTTATAAATTTTTTATATTATTCGACCATTAATAAACATTTGAATTTCTTGCTATCTCAGCTGAATCATTTGTATATGAAAGAGAGAGAGAGAGAATAGCAACAACAACGCAGTATAGTATCACAGCAGTTTTTCTCGATTGAAAACTTGTATTTTACCTTTGTTAAGAGGAATTATACAATAGTATATATTTTTTTCTTTATTAATAGATAAACAGAATTAAAAGCCGAAAATCCGTACAATGAATTGATTATAGTCAGTAATTTCGTCAAATACATATAATACATACCTAATCTTATTTGAATATTTGTAATTGTTTAAATGAGACAGTAATAACACATTTATGTTATTTCATTGAACGTAATAAACCTAATTCATTAAAAAATTATGGATTACTCGTGCTTGAAAGCCTAAACAGCCAGTTTTCGATTATTATTCATTACTAATACGATTTTTCAAACATTTTCGGTGTTGTGACAAAAAAATGTTTCCTACAAAAAGTAATCAGTAATCTGTATTCTACAAATCTCCATATAAAAAATTTAAGGAATTATTTTTTTTTAATACAAAATTGTGGTCACCTGATTGTTTATTTATAACAATACATATTCATATAATAATGTTATAGCTGACGTCAAAACGAATCCAACGACCTATTGAATGTGGTCTTTAAGTTTTGAAATAATGGTGAAATAGGCGTGAACACCTACCGAGCCGATCTAGCCCACTGTGTATCGTCGTCGTTGCGATTATCTGCCGCTCTGCACAGAGCTTGTTGATTTCTGGGAAGCAAAGTAATTTTTCTAATAAAAATGGCAGATATCTTTCTAACGATATTTATACGTTGCTCTTTCGGTAATTATTTGGAAGTTGACCCTCCTCTTAGATTTTCATGAAAGAACCCCGCACTAATGACATGGAAAAACTAACTTAGTAAAATCAGTTGGATTTTTCATATGTTGTAACATGTGATCTACTGAACAAAACTCAATAACGGACAGTTATCGTGTTATAATCGGTGAAACATGAGAAATTCGAGCTGCCGAATACTCAAATCTCAGAAAGTATATTTACTTTACACGTTTGCTTCGATTTTCACGCGGATCTAAGAACTAAAAAAATATTATGGAAGTGACAAACCGTGGAATCATTATCTCTGCTGTGACACGCAAAGATTTTTGTGAAAGATTTCTGTTCACAGATCTTTTCAAGGTCATTCGAAAGTCAAAAATAATGACACCACCTAACAGATTTTGTGAAACCCCATTGTTATTGTTTGAAACATATATCCGAAGAATAAATACGTTCCGAGATTTGAGTTTTCGGCAGCTCGAACTTCTCATATTTCACTGATTATAAATCGATAACTGTCCATTATTGAGGTTTGTGCCCATTACATCTTTTCTTTAGTAGATCATAAGCTATAACATATGAAAAAGCCAACTGATTTTACCGGGATAGATTTCTCATATGTATGCTCGTTTTTCATCTAAAATCAATATTTCAAATTATTTGAACTTCGTGACTTCGATCTCTACGTTCCAAAATCTACCAACAAGGTCAATTAGTTCTAAGAAATCCTGAATTACCTGAACCGAACCCGGTGAATGCTTCGAATGCTAACACTGTCGAAGAAAGAAATGGATCGATAAGACTCTCGTTGAATGACGGGTGCATTGATAAAAAGAATTTCTTGGCGGGATCAAGTCGAAGACAAATCGGCACCCGACGATCTTTGCAACAAAGGGATCGATACGTTTAAGTAGCCAGTGTCTTTGAGTCAGTACACCTGCCACGCCTGCAGTCCTTAGTCTCGCCAGGTTAGTTCTGCCAATTTCAATAATTAAAGTCAATAATATCGGGAAACAGATTACAAGCAGGGTGATGATCCTCGGCTCAGAAGACAGAAGGGCTCCACTTCTGTCCCTTTCTTCGGTAGCCTCCGGTAGCCCAGCGTGATCTATTCTTAGTCTGAGGCCCCGCTTAGTCTAGCAAAGAGGTAAAACCGAAAGATCTATAATGATCGACACCTGTGTGACCGAAATATTCTCGGACAAGGATGCTTCCTCGGATAATGCCGGAAAAGGGGCGTACTTCGGTGATTAAAGCAACAACAGCGTCAGGTGGAGCGAAGACCGACCCCCTGCGGTGCCCTCTTCATGCACTTTCACGAGGTTCGGCGTATTCGTCTTCGCGCACGTCCACTGACACCCGGAATAGTTAACGCGAAACCTGTTAACCGATTAAACGGGTTCGCTAAGTCGACCGGCAGACTGACCCACGATAATTAACAAGGTTGGTCGGTGAGCCGTTGTATTAGCGTAATGACATTTTCGGTCTCGTTCGACCAGCCTACGGATTAACTTTAAGACGATTCCCGAGGATCATCTGCTTCCAGGTACGGGCGTACCTATTTAACATAATTGCAGACGCGTATGCTTGCAGGTATTACAATATGCACTATAACCGCACCATTGTATAATCCATTAGTGCGCCGTTTATTTTCAAAATTGCCTCCCAACGGATTATCGAGTTTTCATAGTTTCCGAGTCTTGAATAGACTATTAACCTTTTCGGCAGATTTGAAGCTCACAGTCGGTCATGCATGTGTTGTGTGTTCTTTGATATATTTGTTTTTACCTCTATCTCTATCTATCTAAATAAACATCAAATGTTGTTCGTTGGTAATTTTAAAAGATTTGGTTAATTAAAAAAAAATGTTCGTAATAGTCCAAATAAAGTTTTTAGGGAAAGAAAAATTGGAAAAGTTGCCCGGAAAATGGAAAATTTGGGATAAACTAAAAATGCTTTTTGAAATATTTCAATACAACAAAAAAAAGAACGAGCGCCGCAGCTTTTAATCAATATTTCGATAGGAATTTACATTATCGACGTCTGTTTATAAAATAGAAATTTGGATAGGACAGCATCTGTCGGGTCAGTTAATGTATAATAAATCATTTTTTAAGCGAAACTGATTTGATCAGTTGTTGAAGTTAATCGCCATATAGTCTATCCATAAATTGAAATAAGGAGAGAGAGAGAGAGAGAGAGAGAGAGAGAGCCGATGGAGAATTGACAAAAATAATAATATATTTCAACAAAAACATGTTTATTTTCTATAGTTTTTTTTTCGAGGAAATCTCTTATGAGATTTATTACAACATAAAGTACATTGCAGAGAATTTCAGTATAGAATAACAAGAACATTAGTAAATGGTTTGTTTTAGTTTCTCTCTTCGAAAGAATCAGAAATCTGCCTGATTCGCTTGTGGTCCCCCGTGGATCGGGGACTTCTTCTCAGATTCACACCTTTCGCTCCACGATAATTACTCGACGCACTTGCGTGATTTAGCATTAGTCTGCCGTTGTAAGAAAGGGAGCCAGAAGGAATATTGCATTCGTTCTGACTCCCTTTCCGGGTATCTTGTGCAGCAATATCCTCGCGGTGAGACTTGGGCAATCGGTATTATCCTCTATTTGTAAGAACTTTTGGTATCTTATGAATAAAGGATAATATCGAGCTAATAGCTGCAAACTTTGAATTTTTTGTTAATACTGCTTACTAAAGTGTATTTACACTTAATTCATCTTAATATTCAGTATTTGTGAGATTTATAGTATATGAATAATAATATATTTAATACGTAAAGTAAAGTAATAAGTAAAGAATGTTTACTCTCGTTTACTCGTTTGCTCTCTGCTTAGTCCCCTGTATTTCTCTATTCATATTACTCCGCGCATCCCACTACGCATCTTACACTGTAGCCTTTTCTCTTTCTTTAAAAATTTTTTTTAGATCTTCATACACACACACGCACACAATGAAAACAATTACACACACAACCTATTCCTTTCCATAACATTTTTCAATGCCACATTCTCTCAGAACAAAGTATTATTATCCAATATTGTTCATTTGATTTTTGTGTCAACGCGAATAATATTGCTTCGAACCTTGAGCTACTATCGTTCCTTTCTATTCCTAGCTCTTCTTACGCAGTAAGTTACACTCGTATCTGATACAAAACTTCACGAGGATTACGCTGATTCAAATAAAAAGTATCTGCCGCTTCCGGGCGAGCAGCTATACGTCTTCGCATGGACATTCGTACCTCGTCTCCGCAATCCTGCTCTAAACACATTTGTTTCATCTCATCACAATACATCTTTCTAATTCAATATAATATAGTTTTGTAGTTTCTGTCACGCTAAAACGCTAAGCGGGTTGCCTTCTGAAGGGGAACCGAAAATTGAGGAGCCTTTCCCGGAGTTGGCGAGCGAAGCGAGCACTAGCATTGTATATTATTGTATATTGTATATTAATATTGTAATCGTTTGGAGAAAAATAAATAACATTAGTTACAATAATTAATGTGTTCTTTTTTCCCCGCTTTCTCCATGAATTTTCCACACCCTGTTTGGCTTCTGGTTGACTTGTACTACCGAATTTCGGATACCTCCTTCAACATCATGTTGCCCTACAACAAAGCTCAAATTTCGAGATTTTCGAATATTTTTCAAGATTTTCGGACGTCTGACTTATGGTTGACTTGTACTACTTTATAAACTTTCCACAAATTTTCTGACCGTCTGACTTGTCGTTGACTTGTACCACTGAATTTCGAAAATTTTCGGCCTTCTGACTTATGGTTGACTTTGTCACGTCCGGTGATTCTGCCATGAGCAGTAACTAATAAAATCAATTATATATGTATATTATATAATCTCAGAATTTCTTTTCGTAATATAAGTAATAAATAATATTGAATAATCACATAGTATACCACATTGCGAGCGATAGAATTAAGGAAAATCTATTTTATTAAATATATCATGCGAGCGTAAAATTAAACGAAACATCCGTTGAAGTTTGTTCATCACTGAAGAATGTAGTAGTAGGTGAGGTTATATAACACTAAATAAATGCAGTAGCAATTATAAAATTAAGAGAAAACTGACTGTTCACCTACTCCTAGTGACTTCTAACCTCACCTACTAGTGCCAGCGCGCGCGCGCGCGCGCCGACGCCAAGTTCCCTAGGTTGTAAAGTTTGAATTAGGTAAGTGCAACAATCATTGGCCTCTGGGAATTGGTCTTTCCCGATATCACAGCCCTTATAGGCAAGAGGAACTTGGTCCATCCATCATATCACGACTTTGATAGGCGAGAGGAACTTGGTCCATCCTTCATATCACTGAAGTGGATGGGCCGGGGAACTTGGTCAACCTTTACACGAATTGTTTTAGTTTGGATATACGATATCGGTCATAATACATGTCGTGTCAGTCATAATATAGACCATTGGTGACTACAACCAACTCCAATTTAAATTGTGGAACAAATCATGGAATCTGACCGATATAGTGACTTACCGATGATATAGTAACTAAACGCACGCAGGCCAAGCAATTATTGTAAGCCGAAAGGCAGAAGGCTCTGGTTCGGGAGTAACACTAAATCAATAATTGCTAGGCAAAAAAAGAAGTGAACTTCTTGCAGTCTAGTAATGAACGATCAAAATTTTCGACGCAAAGAAGGACAGCGTGTGGGGAAAAAAGAGACATAGTTCAAAGCATTTTTTAGAAAATTTTGATCGTTCCTTACCAGACTGCAAGAAGTATTTTCATTAATTTTGTAAAAGTTTGTTGTCTAAACATGAAATCTATATCTGAGACCACCTTGGCGATTGGAAATTTAATTAGGCTAATTAATTAACCAGGATTTCTTATTTTCACATGGACAAAGTCGCGAGCACAGTTAGTATTGTAATCGAAATCTTGTTTAAAACTATTTAAATAATATCACTGCGACGAATGAAATCTTACATAAAATCTATATATTTACCGATGTATCCGTACATCGAAAGCAGAAACTTAAATATATTCCATATGCAAAAAATCTTCAAATAAATCGGTATCCAAAAACATTTATACTTCAAATAAATTTGTATTTACCCAAAGGGTTAAAATTGGTTAAGATTTGCGACATCGTGAGTCGGCCGCTGCTGCGTAATATTAGAAAAGCAACGCGACTATGCGACAAGAAGAATTGCGGGCACGTGACGGCGGGAGGAGCTCGAAAATAATGCAATGAAATCACTCGACAGCGGATACCCTACTTTTCGATCAGTGACATTTCACTCGGGCAACGGGTAAGAAGAGTAGTCAACGCGGGACACGATCCGACGTCCGATATAATTTATTCGGACAATAAGCGTGCGCCCCTTCACCCTGGTTTTCTCTGCCTTGTGGCTCGAGCGCCCTGTGCCCGTCCCTATGCAGGCGTTCACGGCATCAGTGTCATGGCGGTGATGAGCCCCTCAATGACAACGACCAACATAATCTGTTCCCATCGGTAAGTAGACATAATGGACGCGTCGACGGGGCCTAACAATGGGACGGCATTTTACAGGAGAGCGCCGCTGGATCTCGAAACCCCCCACCCCCTGCGCTACGACCAGTGGAAAAAGTAGAACGACACTGAAAGGGGAGCGAACGCGACCACTCTATTATGACGGACAAAATTGCTGTCTAAGCTGCGATCTTTTGGTTTACCGTTGGTGCTAATTCCACTTTTTTCCTCCTCTTCTTCCCGTTCGCATAATCCATGCAAACCGTTGCCCGAAGCGTTCCCATTAGACCTATCTTTTTATATTTATTTAACGTCGCTTTCAACTTTTTGCTAAACTTTTCGTATTTCACAACGACGGAACCCACAGTTAATTATTAACCCTCATCCTCGGTGTCGAACTGACACAGTGACACAAAATAAAATTAAGTTTACGGTTATGTTTTCCGCATTAAAAAAATTAAAGTCACGGAAAGTTTCGGGAAAGTTTACCTACAAACAAGTATGAAACAGTATGACTTACTTTCGGAAAAATGATGGGGGTTAAGGTGGGTTCCGAACCACCTTGGGCACCACAGTATCTAAATGGCACATTAGACCTATTACAGGAATAGATTAACTGAAATAGTGTAACTGTAATTTTTCAACGACACCTCCATCGATCGAGGCGTGCTCGAACGCGTGGAAATTTAAAGAATGTTCGCTGCGAGGAGGAATTAGAAAAAGCACGTTAGCCAGGTAAATGGAGGACATTGCGAAGGGTAGGAGGCGCCCACCTGGCATCCCCGAGCGGGAAAAGTGGCTGCGACGTTCGCTTGCGATTCTCTCGAGAAACGGTCGTGAAACGTACGTACAGGACGACCTCTCGGCATTACTTTATTAAATTCCTGACACGAGGCGGAACGAGAACACGTGCAAATATTCATTCACGACGAAAAACTAGGGTGTCTCTCACAGCTCCGAGACGAGGCGCGCTTCGACGCTACATTCAAGGCGTGCCGACGCGTGTGATTTAGCCGCGCTGCGCTCCCTGTCAATTTTAATACACCCCTCGAACCCGCCGTTTTCTTGCCCGGAGAAAGTTGAAATACCGTGGAACCGGAATTTTAATCGTCCTCGGGGGAGGAGGAAGTGCCGACGAAAATCTAAAACGACGGAAGAACAAGATCGAGACAACCGACGAGTCTCGACGGAGTCATTTCCCGGACGGATTCGAGGAAAAATCTAAGTGCACTACCGTGCACGAGCCAAGTTCTCGCACTACCTCCTTTTACACGAAACAACTTAGCTGTTTTTTAGATGCTTGTAACTCGGCACTGGAGCCAGATGGAAAGATGTAATTTCGTACACTTGTTAAATTCTGTCATGTCTCAATATTGGCAAAACATTAATCTTCCAACATTAGTAGGTTCCGAGGTATAGAACCTCAAAAATCGCTTTTCTCACTGGCTGACAGATCGTCAAAACCTTTTGGGTACTTTCCACTGGCCTACAAGCTTGAAATTTGGTACATAGTTCCACCCTAACAAACACTCAGAGGAATAATTATCAAAGTTTGAAACTTTAAACCTTAAAGGGGTTTATTCGCGGCGCACAGGTTCGATCATTTATTACAAGCAAAGGAAAAAGGTGTTTCGTCCTGGACCCGCTAGAGGACTCATCGGTAAGGCTATCTAGCGGGCCTTGCCTTATACACGGGATGCTAGAAGGCAATTTGGAAAATGTATTTATACTGAAAGGTGGCATATCAGTAACTAGCGAGAAAGACTTTCTGACGGTTGTATCCACCTTCTAACCTTGTAAAAATTAGTTTAAAAGAACGCTATTTAATTTTTAAAGAGTTACATGGAGGGCTAAATTATTCAAACTTGGCCGTTACTTTTTAAGCCAATGGCCATAAAAGGTGTTAGGTAGCGGTCAAGTTTCAATAATTTAGACCTCCATGTAACTCTTTAAAAATTAAATAGCGTTCTTTTAAACTAATTTTTACAAACGCTTTTTTCAGTATTGCAACAGGTATTTCTAAGCTAACGAACTTGCCCGTATTTTGTTTGATCTCAAAACTTTTTATGGCTATAGAGAAATTGGCTTCTGTTTACAGAATGTTTTTCTTGGGATAAACTTTTACGCTGAAGTTGAAAGTCTGAACGTCGGAAAACCCCGTCTCCGTCCTTTCGAAACAGGGCATACTTTGTTCCATTCGTTGTGACATGCTGAAACGAATTGTGACTGTGATTTTTGGTGCAAGTTAACCTTCATATGTTCCTCAAAAATATCTGCATAAAAAAGAGACTAGAATAACAGTTCAACCAGTTTGATTTTACACGTTAAATCAACACATTATATTTCATTCATAGACTCGCATTTAAAAGAAACACATCTCTCAGGAAGTAGACACAAAAGGATGTGTGAATAATTTTACAGTATGTGGAAATATTAAACGGGTGAATTTTCACCCTGAGAAACGTATGAGGGTAAATAGTTTCCGAGATATTCGTGAAAAACTGAATACGAAATTCAAATGTATAGTAGCTGTAGTTTTTCACGAATGTTTCGAGAACTATTCGTTAACCTAGTTACTAATGTGACCACATTGAAGTAAACCATAAATAAACATTCATTTGCGACAAAAATGACAATTACATTTCGTGAAGCACTGAACAAAAAACTCAAAACTACACGGACGTCAATGTGTAGTAGATGCATTTTTTCACAAATATCTCGTAAACTATATTAATTACCGCGAAAAATGACAATTGAATTTCGTGAAAAACTGAACGCGAAATTCAATCTGTAGAGTAGCTGTAGTTTTTCACGAATATCTCGCAAACTGTTCGTTTGCGTAAAAAATGACACGTACAAAACGAATAGAATCACGTATGTCCTGTTTCAAAAAGACGAGAGTGGGGGTTTCCGAAGTCTTACCATTTGAAGTGCCGGGTCCATTCTTTGTTCGATTGGTCCCTTCGTCCCCCACGGCAATGCCACGATGTAACAAATCTCCCTTTGCGCAAAGAAGTTACCAAAATCTAGATCGGTGAAGTGCAGCGGTCTAGATCCCGGTGCAGCAGGCCGGCCCTCCGGTTGCTCCGCTAATTGACTACAATGCCGGTCGCGTATGGAGCGCATTTTCTGTTTTGTTACCTCAAAACAAAGCCGACAATGCGGCTGATCCGTGTAGTGGCCACTCGACCACCGTCGCACCCTTTCCTCTCCGTCCCCTTCCCGGTCGTTCCCGTCGCTTCTTGTCGCTCCCGCCCGGCGATTTTTCCCGTCGCGTTCGAAGCCTTCGACGGGACCTGGAGGACGACAAGTCGCTCGAGGATCGAGCCACGAAATCGAGATTGTAACATATAGTCGAGTGCCCTTTGTTAACCCACCGACGGAGAGCGCAATTACATCCTCGCCCCCATTGTGCCTCGACAGCTTTTTGTTACTGTTTCGTCCGGTTACCTTGTTCCGAGCGACAGCCTAAGGGGGTCCGAGAAGCAGAGAGAGAGAGAGAGAGAGGGGGAGGGAGAGGGAGAGGGAGAGGGAGAGAGAAAGGGAACGACGCCTCACGCGTTGTGTGTAGACTTTAGAACTTTGCAAAGACTGGCCGCAATTTTCCCGAGGAATAATTACGCGTGCTATGGGAATCCTATGCAAGTACCAAGAATTATAACCGGTGTTTACGAAGATTACAAGATCTAACTGTCCGTAGAATAAACCAGCACGCGCCTAATTCATGATCTAATTATATGGTACATTACATTCTCCACTCCTTCTGCAAGTAAAATTTAACCTTGTGCAAATCAATTTCACCCGTTAGGAATATTTTTAACCCCTCGCTGCACAGTGTATCATATCTGATACAATTAACAAATCTGATATATAGTAAACTAAAAATGCATTTGAATTTTTAATAAAAATATTTTTCCCTCAAATAAAACACAATAACTGACATTCTTTCAATATCTTCATCGCGTTTAAAAAAATCATGCAGTGAAGGGTTAACATTAATTGCACGGTACAACAGCCGAAAATCGTCTCGATTCTCACTATGCGATTCGTGTAGAGTTTTTCACGCTGATTCGGAATCTGACATTAATATTTTTTCCTAGACGCACAGTTTTTGACAAATTTGAGTTTGAAAAGAAAAACATATTTTTCGAATTTGAACAAATATCATATACAGGGTGTCCCAAAATTCCTTCCAGACCGGGAAATGGGAGGT
>CM052341.1:20072172-20091386 GCA_028455595.1 Lasioglossum vierecki | reverse complement strand
GACAAATTTTGCACTCAAAACATCCCTTTCAGTAAAAACGGCATACAGTACAACAAATAGAAATCTCAAGCTTTAAAATGGTCCTTTTGCATCAAATTTGGATAAATTTTAGCAAAGTTACAGCAGTTTCAATATTGAGCAAATTTTAATTTGCTGTGGCCGCTGAAATCGGGCGAACACCTCACTGTGCAGTGCGCCGAACTGTGCAACGAACCGCGCATTTCGATGAACAGGTTTTTGCTATTTCCAGAATTTTTTCCGAACAACTATGGAAGCTGCAACGGCGTATACCACACAAAAAAAATACAGAAAATATGTTTATAATTTTATTTGTAAAATGCCTATTTAATAATTCTATACAGGATGTCCTGAATTCAAATGGAAAAACTTGAGAACACCGCTGCAGCTTCCATAGTTGTTCGGAAGAAATTCTGGAAATAATAAAACCCCGATCTGTTCGCTGTTCCGAAATGTTTCGAAATGCGCGATTTGGCGCGCGGTTCGTTGCGCTATTCGGTGTGCTGTTTAGGTCTGTACGAAGCCTTAGATTACGTTGTGGGACTCTCACCATCCTTGTTCATTCCAGCCTGAATGCACTTGGCCAGGCGACACGCTCGACATTGATTTCGATGCGTCTTGTCGACCATGCATCCACCTTCGGCCTTCGCTTTGCAGACGTAATGACGATTTTTTCGTATCGATCTCTTGAAGAAGCCGGCACATCCGTCACACGCGAATATACCGTAATGTTTGCCCGAGGAATGGTCCCGGCAGACCTTGCAGGGGATATCGTAGAGGATACGACCTGAAAAAAGAGGGAATATAGGTTAGTCGAGGAAATTAAGGAAAAGGGACCGTATTTTCGTGGATACAGTTAAAGTCTCTATTAGAGCGACAATGCTGCGCACGATTGATGCGACCAAGTTATCACACCCCCCCAACTTAGTAATCTGATCTCGGCTCGGTATATCGGCATGAACCACTACTAACGCAACGCGTCCTTCTTTATCTTCGTATTGCTCTTTGTAGATAAAAAATAATTCTATAAATAAAAATAAAGTTTTAGAAAAAATATCACGATTCTAAAAACGAATTAAAAAGTAAAAAATAATTTTTCGTAGTCGCGTACTGATTCCTAATCTTGTACAAACAGTTCTGAGAATTTGTGATTGCGAATTTTGAATAGCTATGAAAACTCTTGTAAGATTTAAGACGACAAACGTGGGGCGCAAGATGCGTCAATTATCTATTGCACGCGCCTCACGTTTTTCGTCTTAAATCTTACAAGAGTTTCCATAGCTATTCAAAATTCGCAATCACAAATTATTTTATACTTTTTAGTCCGTTTTTACAATCGTAATATTTCCTAAAAATTAATTTTTATATATATAATTATTGTCTGCTTTTTAATCTTGCGTATGTCAAATTTTTCAATCGATTTTTAACATTTTTGCCACATTAAAAATATCGTTTAAATCCTAAATGCATAGTCTTTTCTCAAAAATCATTTTTAGATATTGCATTGTCATCCAGTTCTGAGCTACGTTGAGAGTTTCAAGTCTCTAGCTCGCGTATGCGCGAAAAATTATGGCTTCAATCGGAACACTGCTGACGCTCTAATAGAGATATTACTGTATTTTTATTCAAACAAGGGTGAGGGGTTGACAGTTCGACGAGTCGATCTCTGCCGATGTAGTTCCGGCCAGTTCGAATACTCTTTCTCTCCGGACAAAGACTCCGGGGAGCAAAATCCTGGGACCGCGCGACTGTGCTTCGCATTGTTGGTCTGTGAGTCGACGAGCTTGGCGTGAAATCGCGATGAAAACGTCGTTTAATCTGAAGAATGCCGGTATTTTGGATCGGGAACCCGTTTACCAGCGAAAACACGGGTCCCATGAATGAACCGGGCTGAATGAATGGATCGATTTGTCGCCAAGTTCGAAGGACCTCCTAGACGTACGCGCCTTCTATACCTGTTCTTCACGATGGTCCTGCGTGGGCTACGTGGCCTACGTGGGACACGGTAAGGGTGTGGTGCATCTATAATGGGGGTACGAACTCGTTGTCGCGAGCTCCGCCCACGCCATTCAACCCGTCGAGGCTGGTGAATGGGATTGAATGGACCGGATGTGGCTGCTGCATTCATCAGCCCTTAAGTGAGCAGCCCGAAACACGACACTTTGCGTCTCGTATCGTTTGATCTCTCTCGATCGGTTCCCTCGGCTCCCTTTATCTTACTTAACGTGGATCTTATTATGAGAGGAGATTAAACGTTTTCGAACTGCCCCCGGTTGCTTGTTTCTTTTCACCCATGAATCCCTCGTGATGAAAAAAACGGAGTTTATCCGCCGCGGACATCGGGAAACAGTTTCTGGGAATATTTGCCGAGAGATAAGAACAGATTCTGTTTGGATGATCTGGGGTTGCGTCGTTTTCTGGCCACCGCGTCCGTCCTCTTGTTTGCGCCGTATTGGTCGGCAAGACGTTTCGAGCACACGTGGCGGGCACGATTATACACAGTTGCCTAGGGATCTTCCTGGTCGCAAACTGTTCGCTTGGTACACGTGGTAGAGGTGTCGTTTACTGTTGGGTATTCAGGATGCTCAATTTGCACAGATTTAATCTGTATTCTTTATACTTTATTTATTAAATGCTTCTTCTATTTAAACACTTTAACTTAAACAATGTTTCTTTCTTCTTAACATAAATAAACTGACTTTTTGTATGATAAACTGATCTTACATGTTTTATGTCTTTCATACTTCGTGGTACATCTTTTCGTATAGTATCAAAGAGAACTACATTCATATCAATTCAGTGACAGTGGAAAGTTTCCACGGTACCAACATGTCTACTTCGATCAGTTAGTTCGTTTAGAATACCAGTTGAGTAAGGTCTAATACAACATACATAAATAGTAAGGTGGGGTCTCTAGATCCCGACAAATGAATTTCATATGAGCTTCGTTTTTAATAACTTTCGGATAAAGAATAACACGAAAAATTCTTTTCAAAAGCTGAAGCTGGGGTTTCCGATGCTCCACATTACGTTGCGAAGGTTCAAAAGCGGAAATTTCATATGCAATAATTTTATGTTTTCGGGTCTGTAGAGGCCCCAAGCGATAAAAATTTTCGGGCCCTGAAACTCAAGTTAGAAATAGACTTGCAAGAAAACTCTCATAAACTTAATTTTTCGTAAATAATTTTAATTTTTTATGAAGAAAAATGAATGCTGTGAATTTGGGACCCTATGGTATCCCGGAACCCAGTGGCGGCTTAAGTCAACTGAAGATTCCAAGCGATAAAAATTTCGAGGCCCTCAAACTCAAGTTAGAAATAACAGTAGCAAGAAAACTCTTCTAAACTTATTAACAAACAAGGAAAGTAATGAAAATATTTCATAACGTTAAATAAATATCACACATTAAATAAATATCTTTGAAATTCGGGGTGCAGAGAACGGGTTCCGGACATTTTCGGGTCCTTTCACAGCTCTGGTAGGAATTAGCAGAGGCGAGTTCGACTTCGACCCATCACCGTGGAATCCGATATTGAAATGAGTAGGGACAACCTGTTGATTGCGCGCCATATTCCAGTTGATCCTGTTGACAGTTTATCTCGACAGTCGGTACTCTAAAAGAGCTCGAAATCCTAACGAAGTAGATCAGAAGAGCTACCGAGGAGATGTTTTCGGTGCATTACCAGCGAAAGCGTGCGCAAAATGCGAATCGCAGCGTATGCTTACTATTGCAACGGGTAACAATAATAGGGTTGCGCCCTTGTATGGAGTCGGTAGACCCTTCCTGCGAGCATGAAGGGAGACTACAAGAGCGGACAATAGACTGGCAACAACTTTTTCACGGAATTATCGAAATTATACGGTAACTTAGTTTGACGATGACGTAACGAAGATGGCGTTAAATATTGACGTTGAACATCAATTCTATTTTATGGATCCTGTTTGATATAACCCTCGTACGTTCCTCAGGGTGCAAATTCACCCGTTTACCTTTCTCATATATTGCAAAACGATCGATTTCCTTTTGTCTGTGTTGCAAAATGTATTTCTTTGAAATGACACACTATAATTGAAACATAATTCATAGATTTGGAATGCGATGTAAGAAGGGGTGAAATATTATTCTAGGATCTTGTACGCAACTATGTCTGAGGATCGTAACGTTAAGGGGGTCTTCTCCTTTCTAGTATTACAAAAGCGCTAGATAGAAGATCAAGCTAGACCGGTCTTCCTAAAGAGTCGAATATCCCCTTAACAGGAATGATAGTTGACGTAATTTGAAAGCAACTTTTTTCTTTGTGAAGTTCAGGAGTTATTAACAAAAAATCACATTAACCCCTTACTGTACCCCATTCTTTTTACAGTTACAGAAAAATCTCGTAGAAGGGAAAAGAAAATTTATATTTTTCGTATGGTTACATTCATTGTAATGTTTAAATATCAATCACAAACGAATCAAATTTTATTTCATTTAAAAAGAAACGTGTAACATTTATATTCGTTGTTCGACTTTGTTAAAATCTTTGACTTGAGTCTGACACGTTGAAATACGGCAAGAGGGATGAAGCCATCGGGGACATTCTCATAAAGGAACTGATGGAACTTTAGGAATTAATCCAAACCAACTATATACTGTGGCGGTTGAATATGTATATTTCCTTTATAAAGTCAAAACACTTGTTTACAGTTCTCTACTCTCGTAACGAGAAGGGAACGGCCATGGACGCCAACAAGGAAGTAATCACGTGTTAAAATTTTGGTCACGTGATTGCTCGTCTCTTATGTCATACAATAATAGATGTCGCTATTAGTCCAGTGCTAACAGGAACAATTAAAATCACTTCGAGAACCTCCCCCTTCCAAGGAAGTACATTTTCGGGAGAACGTACGGTTTCACAAGGACGTTTTAATTTCTCGATGACCGATTAACGATCAATCAATTTTAACGGGACATTGAGCTCGACTGACAGAACCCGGGGAAAGCAACAAAAACAACAGGAAAAAGAAAGTACAGAGAAAGCGAGTCCGTTTTGCAGGATCCCCTTCACCGAGTTCAACTTCGAGCACGCGACATGCGTGTGACTAATCGCAAGCAAGCGTGCACTTGTGCGCATTTATCAATTTTCTATTCCTCCCTCTGACTTTCTCCGTTTCTTTCTTTTTTCCCCGGCCGAGGGGACAAGTTCGATCACTGTAAAACTTCCGATGAATGATTGACAAACCGTCGGAAAGGAAACCGGCAGGAAAACGATGACTCGCGATACACGCCGCTCGAATGCAACATTCATGCGACGGGCGAACATCCGCTCGCAGAATTGCATCGCGTGATTCGCCTCCGAGAACTCGGAGAACCCCGAGTTCCTACGTTCGCGCCTCTTTCCTGGTCGGCGATCTTCGTTCGCATTACTATATCCGAAGTTGTCGAAACTTTCCTAAGGATCCTACAATAATATTTCACCCATTCTTACTTCACATTTCAAATCTACTAATTATGCTTTAATTTTAGGACGACATTTCAAAGAAATACATTCTGCAACACACACAAAAAGAAATCGATCATCTCTATCTCTATCTCTCTATCTCTATATACAATAATAAAATCGTGTCTGTCTGTCTGTCTGTCTGTACGCATGTATGTTTGTGACGGCATCAATTGAGAAAGGTTCAACGTAGAAAACTGGGGTTTGAACCGTCAGACGCAACGTTTCTTCGAAATGGTTTTAGAGGAAACTGTATTCGAAAAAATCTATTCGTTGAAAAGTTGTAACGTCATTAGTGAACAAAGGCAACTTTTTCGCCCTCATTTGGCACGTTTCTGCTTATAACTTTTAAACGAATGGGACTTCTTCGAATGCGGTTTGCTCTAAAACCTCCCCGAAGAAACGTCGCGTCTAACGGTTCAAACCGCAGCTTTCTACGTTCTGCTGTTCGCAATTGATGCCGACACAAACAGACCAAATACGACTTTTTCGCCCTCATTTGGCACGTTTCTACTTATAACTTTTGACTTTTTGGTAGCACCTATGTTCAATTTGAGAGAGGGTGGGAAAGAGACAGGGAGAGAAAGGGGGTGGAGCTACAGAGGGTGAGAGATAGGGAGAGATAGGGGGGAGAGATGTGGTGGGGGCGGAGAGGGCCGGCCTTACGGCCCGCCCGACCACGCATACGAAAATCCAGGAGTAGTCTTTAAAAATTGAAAGATTACCTTATGTATGTATCACTCTAAATTAAAGAGGATTCGCTTACGGATCATATGTGTGAATTTTTATGGTGTTATGAGGTGAACTAGGTTGGTGATGATCCATTTTTACAATTAATTGAAGATTATATAAAATAAAAAATCGATAAGTCGGTAAGGTAGAGTGCGACATTGAAATGATAAAAAAAATTTTTTCGACTCGCCAAAAATCCTTTGGCAATCGTCATTTTAGTAAAAAAAAAACCTATTTTCAAAATTTCATCGAATTCTGAGGTGTACCGTAAACGGAAGTTTCGCCGCATTCTCAAAATAGAATTGATATTCAACGTCAGTAGTTAAGTACAACACTTTCCGGACACTCTGTATAACGATGAAAGTATACCCGCGTCGGAAAGATGATCGCGAAATTATAGAAATACCATATGGAATATTTTCGATTGTTCATTTGACATGTTGAAATTACAGGCTATCGGTGGGTTGCCACCCTGGAATTACGACGGCAGGGGATCGATTATCGGCGTGAATTCGACCGCATGTGATTCACTCCTGCTGAACGGACAGTTGTATTTGGCGCATCTTTTCATGAACGTCTTATTAGCCGTGCAATTTCGATGACACAGGTCCGCCACGGTACAATTGTTGGAAAGAAAGTTCAACGCAATTACAGGTGCCGCAAGGGTGGAAAAGGGTGACCGACGAGTTGCCGACGGATAGAAAGTTCAGCGTAACTTTCTGTCTCAAAACTTCTCCCCAATAGTCGGGCAACTTCTCGCGTGCGCGATCGTCGTTTGAATTTATTGAATCGACAAAACCCCTTGACGTCTACCATTGTCCCGGTCTGCATAGTAATTCCTAACCTAATCCACTTCGCGAAACGATTTCGCGCGCGTCGAATTTGCATGAACTTGCAACGAAAATAATAAGAAATATTTTAAAAAATCCCCTGCGTTGGGTCGATGATATCTCCGTCACGTTAATTCCGAGGGAACGCACAATGAAACGTTTTTGTGGAGAAGGTAAGCGGTGTTTAAACAGTCCCTGGGATAATCTCTTCCTTGAAACTACCCGCGAGAAAAATACCTGTGGAATCTAGGGATTAAATCGTCTCTCCTGCTGCCGACGACGTAAAAGTGAAAATTTCTCTTCGAATTTTTCAATTATTATTATTATTATTTATTACAGACGGACTGAAGCCCTTTTACATAGGTGTTTACAAAAAAAAAAAGAGAACGGTACAAGACTGCTCGACTATTAAGAAAGAAGGGGCATGCAAAAAAGGAATGAAAAAAAATAAAATATAATAATATAAAACTGGTGCAGTCGATAGGTATTATCGTATAATTCTGTGTAGTTGCATATTAAAATTTTGCAAAGATTCAATGAAAAAATCAGTACGATTATAAATAGTGATTTTCCAATAATGCGATTCATCGGATTTACTAGTCCATTAGTAGATTATACATTCGCTTGCAAAATTAACTCTGTGCTCTCTGTCAAAAATTGGCAATTTAATTGAGACAATATCATCGTTTGCATCGTCATCGTCCATCAGGTGGTACGCTGATCGTTGGCATGGGAATTTCGCGGCATGTGTTGACGACCAGAAGCTACATCATAGTACGCGTAATAATGAGTGCGTGGGTATAGTACATACATTCATCCGTCATCTGTTTGCCCCGTAGCGCGGTGTGGGTCGCGCATCGTACATCGTACATCGCGGTTTGCCGTTCGGGGGGTTGTGATCCGCCCTCAGGCGGGGGATACGCGCGCGCGCGATTCTTCTGTGCTTTTTTTACCTTTTCACCCGCCCCTCTGTGCCCATCGCATTCTATTATTACGATGCTCTCGATAATCGCACGCAAACTTTGCTTCAGATTAATTGAAAACAACCGGGAGGCTTCTCCGTGTATCTTCTAGAAACCTAACTATTCTACATCGTGAGTCAAGTCGATGCAAAATTCCTAGTTTCATTAAAGGGGCCATGCAAAATTTCTTAACTTCATTATACGGGCAATGCAAAATTCTCAACTTGATTAAATGGGCGATGCAAAATTCTTAGTTTATTAAAGGGGCGATGCAAAATTCTTAGCTTCGTCAAACAGGCGATGCATAAAAATGTTTTGAACGACTTCGCATTGTTGCATTTGTTTATTATTAAAAAAAGTTCTCGTCTTTTTTTAAGAGTATGTATCTAACTTCACGGTGGACGTCCCGATTAGCTGTGAAGTGCTGTGTTACCCCCGTTTAGGGCAACCGATGATGCGAGGTAGCCAGTCCAGGTGGGCCTCGAAACAATCTCGAAATTATCGGGACCAGGTGAGAATCGGGGGCGATGATTTCTCGACGAATGACCCGAAACTAAACCACCCACGACAACCTGTTAGTCCGGCATGGAGATTCGTAGTTATCGTGTTATGTTCGGGCCATCTGTTCTTATTTTCTCATGGACGAGTGCCACGAGGGACGAGTCATTTAAACGCACTCTGGCCTCCTACCCCGTTTAAATGTCGCATATGCTATTTATTTCACACGAGATGAGCCGCTTGATCAGGCGCACCCTTTCCCTAACCTGCTAATTAGCTACGCGACCCCGTTCGCCACCTAATTGATAACGCGGAGGGCAATCGACGGTGTGTACACTTTTCCGAATTCTTCGCGAAAATCAAAAGTCAAGTTGCGGTGTTGACCGAAGAAAAGCAGGGATTTCCTTTTATGGCTTTTTTGGGGGGACTTAAAGTTTTTTTTTATGATGTTCACGTAAACGTTGAAGGTTGCAAAAGGGTTACTTCCGTAAAATGAAAAAACAGCGTACCCTAGCTTAGCACCAGGATTAGCGGCGAACAAAACTTTTCACAACTGTGGTTTCAGAGCTAACGAGTATCATAAAAACCGAGCTTCTGTTTTATTGCCCCCTATAGATGAACGACTACCGTTATGCTTGAAGTCGAAAAGTAAACATTCCCTCTGTCGTCCGGAAATTATTGAACTGTTTTTGTAGTATTTCGGAAACGGGACACTTTGGACGAAAGTAAAGTCAATTCTTCGCTGGAAAATATTTACCTCGCACGGGAAATGTTTAACACAACGGGCAACGAATCACGAAATTCTCACCGTGTACGAAACATTGCATAAAATGACTAATTCACTGCCATACAAAATACAGACACACAGTAATTTTAAACAATTGTTCGATCGCGTTACATGGAAGTCTACTGTATTCTATGTTAACAATTTACATACCGGAAGCCTACCAATAGAATTCTCAATAATTCTGCTGTACCGAAAGAAAACATAGAAACGTTCTTTCACATTGCAATTTTAAATGAAAGTATTAGATGACGTTATCGTTGAAGGCTCCAATAACCCTCATACGTTCCTCAAAAATAGCTGCACAAAAGGGACTAGGATAACAATTCCACCCATTTTCATTTTATACATTAAAGCATCGCATTTTAAAGAAATACATCTCACAACGCAGACATTAAGGGATGAATAATTTTACAGTATGCGAACATATTGAATGGATGAATTTTCACCTGGAGGAACGTATGAGGGTTGACACGTGTTTAGCCATGAATCGTAAATTCTTCAAAATTAGGGTAGACTGCAGATTATCATCATGTATTTATAGCAGAATTGAGAAGATGAAATTGAAAATTGTTGCAAAATTTAACCCTAATTAGTCCCTCATTTCACGAACCGAATCTGTCCCTCGGTGTCAAATTGACACACTGGTCAAAGATCGCTCACATAACAATGTAAAAATTTATTTTTCGATATTTTTTACCACGTTTTTATTAGCTCGGTTTCTTGTCTGTCTGTTCGGTGACTTTTGCAATTGATTTTAAACCAACTTCGATGTGAGCTAGATACTTGAAATTGGAAACATAGTTTAGAACTGGATTACAATGTAATATTAAAAAAAATTTTTAAACGTCTATCCGTTTCGAAGAAATAATTAAATATTTACCGTTTCATCCCCCTGCAAACCGCTACGCCATCGTTTCGTTTCAAAAAATTTCACATACACAAGACTAAAAAGCAGAAAATAATTATGTAAATAGAAATAAATTTTTATTCAAAAACTGATGAGTTAACACTTACATCTTACAAGGAGAGTTCAAGAACGTTGCTACACCGATTTAGTTGAGACTCTGTTATACTTATAGATCTCGATCTCCCATTTATGAATATATACCCTTATAGACGCTACACTCAATAGTTTTTGAGATATTCATAAACAAAGTTCTTAAGTGGTATACAACGAGACTTCCACCCGGTGGGCTAGGGTTCGATTCTCGTTTGGTGAAAATTTTTTTTTCATATTTATTTATATTATTTATTCGCTGTGTAACATTGACTTGTTCGTAAGATATTGCACATTTATTTATATACAAGTTAAAGAATAAACGTATTAATAAATTATAAATAAATAAGCCGAAATTAATAAAATAGTAACTATCCCTTTCGTGTCTGAAAACAGAAAAAATAATTAACCATATTTTCTCTTCCCATATTTACTTTATTTTTTCTGTTTTCAGACACGAGAGGGATACTTACTATTTTATTAATTTCGGCTTATTTATTTATAATTTATTAATACGTTTATTCTTTAACTTGTATATAAATAAATGTGCAATATCTTACGAACAAGTAAATGTTACACAGCGAATAAATAATATAAATAAATATGAAAAAAATTTCACCGAACGAGAATCGAACCGTAGCCCACCGGGTGGAAGTCTCGTACGTTGGTGTAACACCAAACCTTATTCGTTGTAAACCTCCTCTACAATAGCAGATTTAAGCAGTAATAAAACTTTGTTTATGAATATCTCAAAAACTATTGAGTGTTAGCGTCTATAATGGTATATATTCGTAAATGGGAGATCGAGATCTATAAGTATAACAGAGTCTTAACTAAATCGGTGTAGCAACGTTCTTGCACTCTCCTTATTAGATTTTTCGGTTGTGTTTGGCATTTAAAAAATAAAGGCATAAAGTTTCGGGCTTTACGAACAAAAATAACAGAACAGTATAACTTACTTCGAGGAAACTGTGTGAAATTGTCATGAGGAACGGATGGGGTTAAGAAAAATCGAAGATCTCAAAATACGATTTATTCTTCATTAAAATCATCAACCCTTTTGCTGTTGAGTTAGGGACGACGGTAACGTATATTTACGAACGTATCAGCGAAAGGGTGAAAAACAGAAATAACGTTCAATCTATTTTTCTTTATTATTTATTTTGCATAAAGACGAAGAAAGTCAAGATGTGTTAATATCGTGGACTTACTCGAGGAAGCGGGCATCTTGGGCTGCGGCACGGGCATGTGGCTGATCTGTGGTTCCGGGTTTTGCATCTTCACTGCACACAACACACTGACACTGTGCAATAACTAATAGTTTCTGAACAGCCGAAGGAACTTCTGAGACGACAACGTGGTGTATACACTAATGTGTATCACAGATGAAACACGAGGGTTCGACGTGATTATCGCGAACCAACTGACATGGGACGACGAAGTGTTTCCGCACCTCGACACCGAAGGACTACTCGAAACTTCTCCCTGCCTTCTGGTACTAGGGACGAGGGCTAACTTCACGGCGAAATGTAACTGACAGCTATCGTTGTAGAGACTTCTTGATGGTAAGCACGGCTCCTGATCGGTTTCAAACAGGCCGAGCAACGACGTCGAGTCGCTTCATTGGCCAACGGAAGTCCCTACCCTCGAAAAAGGGCGGTGCCACCGATTGGAGCTGGTTCGTCCCTAGCTGGCCGGGGGTTGAACGTCAGCCCGAGACACCGGCGGGGAGAGGTGGCGAACTTTACAGGGTACAAGGACGTCACATACCCCCCACCAGCCACTATCCTCTTCTATTCATCCAGCGACGAGGTGAAAACGGAGGCACTTCCACCCCTTTGCCGTATCCGCACGCTTCTTTCATCGCGCGATTCTCATCCCCCTCCCTAATTCCGTGCCACCGCTGACGCGAGCATTCAACGCGATCATCAATGTTCATTTTGCCACGGTTTTATTAGCTCGCTTTCGTACTCTGTTTCGTGTTCGGTGAGAAATTTTGCAATTGATTTTAAACTAACTTCCCGATGAGTTACAGACTTGGTCTGGTTTATGTTAACCCTCTGCAGTCGCAATTATTTTAAACTGCCCAAAGTTACGCGGGCTCTCGAAGACATCAGCTTCAGTGTTGTTTGTTGTATGCATCGAATCTTGTAATCGAATTCTAAACCACTTTAAACATAGCTCAAAACTGGATGACAATACAAAATAAAAAAATTCTTTTTTTAAACTGTGCGTTTAGCAGATAACAAAAATCTCAGCATGGTAATCTCTGCGGGAATCGAACCGGGCCCTTACTAGATACTCGTTAATACGATCAGTATTACATCTTATGTTCTGTTAAAAAAAACGAGAAAGTAGAAAATAAAAAAATATATAAAAAAACTTTTTAAATACCACGCTTGTATTAAAATGCACTACAAAGGAGAAACCAATGTTTTTAGATATTAGTGACTATAAATAGTTCAGCGCTCCATGCTTTTATTTATAGTCACTAATATCTAAAAACATTAGTTTCTCCTTTGTAGTGCGTTTTTGATGGGACTTTAGGAATAAATCCAAACCAACTAACCAGGGTGTGTCCGCAGAAACAGAACACCTAAATATCTCCGTTACTTTTCGTTGTACAAAAAAACTTCGTAGAACAAAGTTACACTGTTTGAAGTGTCACGTGTAACTGTGTAAGGGAAAAAATTTTCAAGGTCATATTTTAATGAGATTTCAAGGTAATCGATGTTTTTTTTTTTAAATGGAATGATATATTTTCGTTAACGTAATTATAATAATAATAAACATGTAATAAAGTAATAAACATGTTGCAGTTTACAAAATAAAGAATTCATCCATGTATCACAATATGACCTACAAATGACCTTCAACTCACAAAAATCGTATAAATAAAATTCAACGTGTAAGTTCAAAATGTTCAAAAATATTCCCTTGAGCTGCTATACATTCAAATGTATGGCAATACACAACATAATAACAGATTCGGTGTTTACAGGAAGACACTGACATAGTCTGACACGTCTGACACGTCATCTAGACAGAGTCTGACACGTTGAAATAAGGCAAGAGGGATAAAGTCATCGAGAACATTATCATAAAGGAACTGATGGAACTTTAGGAATTAATCCAAACCAACTATATACTGTGGCGGTTGAATATGTATATTTCCTTTATAAAGTCAAAACACTTGTTTACAGTTCTCGACTCTCGTAACGAGAAGGGAACGGCCATGGACGCCAACAAGGAAGTAATCACGTTTTAAAATTTCGTTCACGTGATTGCTCGTCTCTTATGTCATACAATAATAGATGTCGCTATTAGTATAGTTCTAACAGTTTTAATATAAGCATGGTTTTTAAAAAAGTTTTATACTGTATTTTTTTAAAAATAATTTTTATACAAACACAATTAAATCTGTTCGTTTTTACTGTTTATCCCGTGTTATTCTTTATTCCAAATTCATTAAAAACGAGGCTTTTTATGAAATTCATTTTACGTGTTATTTGAATATCATTATTGTTATTGGACCCTGTTCAAACCTTACCTTGCGTGGGTTAACACTAAACCTACCACGACCGATCGAAATGAGCGTTCCCAGACTTTTAATTTGACAATTATTGAAATAATAAAAATGATTTTACAAGAAATGATTGTATATGGATAGAAATCTTTCGTAGAACACGTACCACAATAGGGACCGTACAAAGTCCAAGTAAAATCAATCTTGTCATTTTTATAAGGGACGTTATTTCACGTTAGTTCACGTTATTTCAACGTTACTTTTTACTTTAAACATTTCTTCCGATCTAGAATAATTCCGTTCGACAGGGTGAGTCACCATATTATTCGTAGAGTAAAATAGTTCACGTCGGGTTGAATGGTATCAAGAGCGACACATCCTAACGTATTTTTTTCCATAATTGCATAAAGATCCGCAGTGTAAGTATTAATATTCGTATCAGAAAATTGTTCACGTAGAATACCGGCGTTAATTTTTGTACGAGAACGCGTGGAGGACGTACGAAAAATGCAGGATGGAACAGCATGGAGAAACTGTGATGATCCCCGTTCCGAGGGATGAATGGGGATGCGGAGGCGGTTGATCAGAACATGGAATGCAGACCGCGGAATAATACTGGCGCAGGCAGATGCGCTGCTTCCTGACTCTCTGACTCCATCTTGAATTATCTCATGGCCGCTCTCCCCTCCTGACGAGGGCACCCTTCGAGCGGAAACCCAGTTTAGGGTGCATGATACACGCCTAGGTACTCGCCAGCCGAGTGCACGAATTAGAGCGAGGAATCCGTCATAACCGATGTAATATCGTCGGAGATTGGATCTTTCGATCCAGCTCTATGTTGTATATAGTTGCACCCTGGTTTCAAGGGTCTTCTCGATGATATCGCTCGATACGCACAGGAAACGAGTCTCCTTTTCGTGTGTGCGCTATACAGGAGATCGGTACGATAATATTCTCGCTCGGGGGAGGGACAGATTCGAGTTAATGGAATGTTTAATTGGACCTCGAAAATTCCAAAGTTGGAGATTTTCGAGAAATGCTAGAATACAAAAGTCGACAGCTGTTCCCACTAAAAGTAGAATTTTTTTATTATTATTATTTATTATAGATGGACCGAAGCCTTTTTACATAAGTGTTGCGTCCGTTTTCTGGACGGGGATTGCCGGTGAGGACGATGGGACGAAAGAGAGAGAATTGAGGCCAGGTTGAACGACAAACTCGTATATTTGGACACTATGTACAAGGCGTATTAGCGAATCCATCCACAACAGTCCGCGGGGGACTTATATACGCTTTCCTTCCGCGCGGTGGGAAGGGAGTCGCGGGGAACGAAGTGTCGAACAGTTCGGCAACTCTTCGTTTGAATTCGCACGGTGTGGATGACCGTTTTCGCGGGCGCGAGCGCTTGTTTGACAGGCGCGTTTGTTTGGGGACCTTGGCGGTCCTTTCGGTCGCTCGGTCGATGCTCTTGTTTTTATATTACATGTTGTCGAGCGCAGCCGACGGTTGAGCCCGAACATAAGTGTTTGCAAAAAAAAAAAAGAAATATAGAAGGCTACTTGTCTGATAGGATAGAATAATTAAGGGACATGCACAAAAAGAAAGAAAGAGAAAGAAACAAAATATAATAATATAATACTGGTGCAATCGATAGGTATTATCGTATAATCCTGAGTAGTTGCATTTTAAAATTTTGCAACAATGCGGTTTATTGGATTAAGTAATCCGTAAGTGAATTTCGCTTTAAGTGTTTGAAATCCCGCTTTTGTTCTTAGTTCACGTTCCGGTACATAAAAATTAATTTGCGCAAGTAGAGAGGAACAATCAATATGATTATTAATTAAATTAGAAATTAAGCTCTGGTCGGATACTATTTTTCGAGCAGATAATGGTTTTAAGTTTATTGTAGTTATTATTTCGGAGTAATCATGATCAAAGAATGACATTGGATTATCAAGAAAACCTGAGTTCATGCTGCACTCTCGAGCAGCATGATTTCGTACTTTTTTTTATTTTATTTGATCCCACTGTCTACAAATTTCGATCTGATCGGAATAAATACACGCGAATAATATTTCCAGACGATGGATTATCTCTCTGCACTCGAGTCGCAACTCTCTGGAGCGCTGATAGAAATCGTAACAAAATATTTTCAATGCTACTAAATTATTTTGTTTAACAGATTCCTCGAATATTAATATAAATGGAGAAAATTGTATAGAAGGTTATTTCAAACAACTTTTTACTCGCTATAAATGTCCTGCGTGGTCAACTTATTGGACAATACATATGGACAATACATATATTGACGAAAATATTGATCGGCTGAAACAGGGGTCGGCAAACTTTTTATGGAAAGGGGCAGATCGTAAAATTATTTAGGCCTGGTGGGCCATAGAGCAACAAAAAAACCAGGAGTTACAAATATTTTTTAATAGAAAGTAATTAATTATAATATTTAATTTTTTCATGTAAAGAACAATATTAACCTTGCGGATCGGATTCGGAACAGGCGGCGGGCCGGATTTGGCTCGCAAGCGGTAGCTTGCCGACTCCTGATGTAAAGGACGTAAAGGAAAATCATACTCTCTTCAAGAAAAAAAAACATCAGTTTTGGGATAACCTGTGGATTGGAGATATTCTAGATCTGAAGAAATATCCTTGGAAAAAATGGTTTCCGAAGTTCAATTAGCTTCGAGTGAAAAGTGAAAACAGGATGAAACAAGGTTGCGCGAATATAAAGTTATTGTGGAGGGTAGACATGTCTACATTCTACATTCTCCGGTTGCTTGTGGTCCGAAGGATGCAGAACTTCAGCAAATGTTCAGTGGACCGATGCGCCCGTTTCGGGCTTCGCCGCAATATGTCGAAAGAGAAGATTATCCGCGTCTGTTCCGCAGCGGGCCTACAAAAACGCGCGTCCATTGTACTCGTTGGTGCGCGCAAGAAGATAGAGAGGCATAATAGGCCTCGAGTCGCTTTGTCAAAAAGGCAAATGCAGCTAAACGAGCCGTAATAGGACCGGAATCAAAATACAGTTGTCTCGCGGAGACCGGGAGAACGTTCACAATGCCAGAGTAGCCCTTGTCCGGATTTTTCTATTCCTATTCGACTTCGCAGGGACTCTGCGATCTGCTCGAAGCGTAGCAAAACGTGGCTGTCGGGATTCTGAATTTTCGACAACGATTTTTATTATTAAAAAAATAAGTGAATATACGAGTATCGTTGTTTTCTGGAGCTTTGCACAGGGTAAAGGGATCTCTTTCTTCGAAGTTGCTCTTAGCTGGATAGAGAGAGATAGGGCACCGATAATAGGGTCAGTTCGTAAGCAACACAAAGCCAGTTTAGTACAAGCTCCAGGGCTCATCGTGCCACCAATATTGTCGTTAATTCGGTCGACCATTGATCCGAACAAAGAGTTATATAAGTAACGGAGTCGACGGGTGGTCTGGTTTGTGGTCCTCGTTGAAAAAGACAGAGGATCCACGATTTTGAAGGAAACACGGGAAGCTGTCTAGAGAAACGAGAGGAACAAGAAGACAGGGGACATGCGGCGGTTGTAAGCAGGGCCTGGAAGTGGCCCTGTGCTTAGGCGGTCTAAATCCAAAAACTTGTGCGGCCAGGTATACTATACGGAGGTCCCTGTGCGTCTCTCTGTCTTATATCGCCGCTATCTTCGCCAGCATCTACGGTAGCGGCTCGACGAACCCGTCGGAGAAACGATAATCCGACGACGAGGCTATTCACTGTTTGCGTCTTGTTTTACTGGTATTGCATTTAACGGGGTTCCGAAGACGTCTCCTCAAGCAAAAGCAGAGCGTAAGCCACACAACAGAGGACCTCCTCTTTATGGTGACCCGTCGCGTCGCGAATGTTTAACATTTTTCGCGACTTACACGATTTTACGATTAAACAAACTTGCTCTCGGCGTATGTCTCATAATTTTTCAAGAGTACCGAACCAAAATTATCAATAGTGTAGAGTTTAATATGCACAACAAAGCAACTAATATTAACCCTTCGCTGCATATCTGACACAGTTAACAAATCTGGTACATAATAAACTTTCCGATGATAGGTACAGGGGTCCTGGATGCTGGATGAAGCCCGGATTCGCTCCTTGAGCTCTGCGCAGTACAACGGTATATAATAAAATAACAATGTATTTCCTTATATACTATTCTAAATTACGTTTGTTTTTTCTGAAAATGTTGTTTCAAGTTTTTCAAATATTTTTCCCTTAAATAAAACACAAGAACCCTTCGTTGCATAGTGTATCATGTCTGATACAGCTAACAAATCAGGTATACAGGGTGTGCCGTATTTAAATGGCAAAACTTCAAGAGTGTGTAGGGGCCCGATAAAGTAAGACAGAAAGTCTTTTAGAGATTTGCTCGTTTTTGCTTCGTTTTAGAGAAAATCGCAAAAAAAAAGAAACAAAACAAGTTTTCATATTTTGTACTTATTGTTAGTTATTTACATTTTATTTATGTTGTCATCTATTTAATGTAGATATTATTCAAAATGCTGCCCTCTTGCAGCAATGCAAGCATTACATCTAGATAAATGGCAGCTAAACATTGTTCTGGTGGTATTTGGTGCACTGCATCTATGATTCGATTTGTTATTTGCTCTCTTGAATTAACCCCTTGCCGTACCTTTTTATTTACAGTCACAATGATTAAAACGTCTTTATCACCAAAAATTTCGTAGAGGGGGAAATGAAATGTATATTTTTTGTATGGCTACAATTACTTTAATACTTAAATATTGATTAGAAATTAATAAAATTTTATACCATCTAAAAAGAAACACATAACATTCATAATTGTTAAACTTTGTTAAAATCTGGATGACGAGTCTGTCTCGTTAAAATACGGCAAGGGGTTAATTAGCACTGAATAAACTTTCTGCTTCAAGGTTCCCCATACGAAGAAATCCATGGGTGTCATTAACAACATTAAATAGATGATAACGTAAATAAAATGTAAGTATATAAGTACAACAAATGAAAACTTGTTTTGTTTCTTTTTTTTGCGATTTTCTCTAAAACGAACCATAAACGAGCAAATCTCTAAAAGACTTTTTGTCTTAGTTTTTCGGTCTCCTACAGGCTCCTGGAGTTTTGCCATTTAAATTCGGGACACCCTGTATCGTAAACTAATAATGTGTTTTCTTACTATATTTAATTTTCGCAGAATGTTGTTTGAATTTTTTTCAATATTTTTGCCTTGAATAAAACACAATACCGCCTTCCAATTTAAAAAATTATGTAGTGAAGGGTTAAATTTTCAAGGCATTATTTTTACGCTCAGTATTTCTTTCCAATAACATTTAAATCCAAACCAAAACACTTCGTGTAAAGGTTGACCAAGTTCCCCGGCC